>WAAD01009603.1:66929-96786 GCA_013389945.1 Fregata magnificens
CTTAGTTAATGTTCTGTAAACTGGCTAGGAATGCAACGTCACTGAGGAGGCACATGAGATTTAAGCTTCAGAATTGTCTTGCTAGTGGATTAAATTCATCATTCACTCCTGTTTCAGGGTTTCTCACAGGAGAGCAGGAATAGGGCTTTCACACTTCCTCTGACTGAGACGTTTTGTCAGTGGTCGTGCTGTAGCTCTTGACCTGTTCAGCAGTCTGGAGATGTCCATTTCTACCATTATAAAGCTTGACTTATTAAATTGGTTAAAATAACAAAATGACAGCATGCGTTCAAGTTCAAAGGAAGAAAGAAAGAGATTTTAATGTAATAAAGCCAGTCACAAAAGTGCTGATAATTCAGTATCTATCCACAATTAGTTATACGTAGTTTTTACAGGCAAACAGTATACAGATAAGACCAAAAACATGTATTGTCATCCTTCCTCATCACTCAGAGCCAAAAGCACAAGGTCTTTTTTGAATGTCATACCTTTTGATTCTTATAGTTATCTAGTAAACTTCTGAAATGATATTGTGTGGTAATGTCTACAAGTCAATAAATGAGATGGTTATTCTTTTCCAGCTGTACAAAATGAACGGGACAGGATAAGTACGAGAAGAAACACTTTTGATGGCTGCAACATTCCCTCTATTAGCACATTGTCACAAGCTGAGACACTCTCCCGTCAGGTACCGAGATCTACCACAAAATTATTTGATGACTTTAAGACCATTTTTTCTGAAGTTAAATACTTTTCATTTTCTTACTGGATTAAATGTAATTATTGAGATTGCTTTTTTCTACTTCCAAAATGCATCCAGCTTCCTCTTCCCAATGAAAGAATGAGTAATAGAATACATTCTCAAAGCAAAGTCAATAAAAAAAATTCTACTTTGTCCAGGACAATATGTCCTAGGCACCTTTCTTAATAAAGCTTTATGGTTCTTACTCCTTTTAAATCAGTTGCTGTCTCAGGCAGCTGGTGGCATCTATCTATCCTTGAGGCTGGCTTTCCCATGAAATGTTAGGGAAAAAATTGTCCAAAGCCATTACATTCAAAGGGGTGTGGACACTCATTTCCTTCCATTCTTTTCAAAATCCCATTTTTAATATCCTTAGACATTATAAATAAGGCAAACAGAAGTGTTCCAACTGCAGAGTCTATTCACATCTCGCTTTTAAATTTTCTTTGTCTCATCTGAACTTAATTTTCCTTTTTTTTTTTTTTTCCCCCATCCAATCAATTGCTGAATGGAACAGTCTCCAGTCCTTTTCTGCACCTCAAATAAATCACGGTCATTGATTCTGCATTCTTGCACCTCTTACTAACTTACTTAGAATTTAACTGCCACCTTTATGATTTCATGCTGACTGATTTATACATCCCCAAATGTTTTGTAATCTCATCCTTTATCAGCATCTCTCTTAGGGTGGAACTGTCTGTAAAGAATTGATGCAGGAATTACTGGGTGATAGTCTTTGGCACATATTGCATGTCTGGGCAGACTAGATGAACATAATGGACCTTTTTACCTTTCATACCTATATAGTATGAAAAATATACCTATTTTTACCTCCTTAGTAATTCTTTGAACTTGCTTATTGTGCTTTTTTGTGTTACTCCCTTAATCATTTCCAACTGGTATATGCAATTCAGAAATAAGAGCTGTCTTAAACAGAATCACATCCTCAGCCTTTGCTGCCACAAAGTTCTTTTCAGCCAGTAGATTCCTGGCCTAAAACATCACCTTGTACATACACACAAATTTATTCTACTTATTATTTAGTATGTTGTAGTAGGAGAGAATTGTTCCTCCTATGCCAATCATATGTGAAGATACACTCTTGGCCTCAAAGACCATTAACATGATGGAAAAGGAGTCTTAAAAGTCCTTGTTTTTCTGTGAAACAAATGGGTCTGTAAGATGAGTTCAGTCCTGAGGAGAGACTTGGAGGAGATGGTAGTGTCACAAATCATTGGCCAAGTCCTTCAGCTGTGAAATGAGGGAGAAGGTGGCATTCATCCCTTTTAAAATTTTCATATTAAAATAGGGAAAATGAATTATTTTGTCCCTGAAGATCCCTTACAGGGGGGAATTGTTGAAGAGCAATGTTTCTCCTACAGACCCAGGAGAGGCTTCCTGGATTGTGTAAAAATGAAAGGGACAGTCAGCGACTCCCATGTTGCACCCCAGAAATGAGAGGCAGGTTAAAGCAAGAGAAAAATAGAAAGTTCACAGCTTCATATCCTTGTGAAGAGATGCAACCCTAGGAGTTCATAATGAACTCCATGGGAGTCATCCCATGAATCCCCAGCAGAAACTCACCAAGTAATTTCAGCACAGAGTCTATAGTTTGTCCTATAAGACATAATTTATAAAGATGCATAGCTTTGATTAAAAGATTAAAGGAAGGAAAATGTATTAAGTTCATAAGTCAGTAAGTCTAATACTTAAACAATCTGCCTCTTCTCTACCTTCTTGAATTAACTTCTAGTTGGTGTTATCTTTTTCTGGCAGATCAGAGCGCCTCCTGCTATCAGAACTCTTCTCTGTGTAGGTAGTTTGAATCATGATCAAGACTTCTCTTACTCTTCTGGAAAAAAATGAAATACATTGAATTTCTTTACTGTCTTTCTGTACTGAAGGCTTTCTAGACTGAATCATTCTGGTAGCTTTCATCTGAATGATATTCAGTATTTTCAACTTCGGTTTTGTAGAACAGATGCCAGAAATGGACTCATGATTACAGCAGGGATTTCACAAATGTTCTGTCTACAAAGAGACAATACCTCTAACCTTTTTCCTACATGATAGCCTTGGGGTTATGTGTCTCAGGATTTTTTCACCTGACTAGCTGCTGTATTTTCCCAAGAACTAATGTTCAGCTGGTTAACTGCCATTAATATCTAATCTGTTTTCAGTGTTTTAGGCTACTGAATTATGTAGGAAGCACTGAGCTTCAGTTCAGAAGTGCAGCTCCTTTTGACGGCCCAAGGATAATAGGGTTTCACCGCAGATCCCACTGGGGGATTTAACATAGTAGGAGTTAACCTAAATAGCATCCACCATCCTGAAATTTGTGGGTACACAGTATTGGAAGATCAAACAATTATTTTTTTGGGGGGGAAGATAATCAAACTACATTATTTCCTGAGTATGCTTTCTGTAATAAAATGTAAGGTGAAAGTCAGTTGCATAGGCCTTGTACAGTGGTGGGGTTTTGCTGTTGTTGTGGTGGGATCTTTTTCTTTTTTTTCTCTTTTTCTTTTTCTTTTTCTTCTTCTTTTTCTTTTTCTTTTTCTTTTTCTTTTTCTTTTTCTTTTTCTTTTTCTTTTTCTTTTTCTTTTTCTTTTTCTTTTTCTCTTTCTTTTTCTTTTTCTTTTTCTTTTTCTTCCCTGGTATGATAGCAGCTATAAACTGACCTTCTCTTCTCAGGCTTGGTTTTATCTTAAGTTGTCTTTCCTGCCTGGCTTAAGAGCAAGCCTGGTTTTGTTCCTTTCCTTGAAAAATCATTAAGAATTTCAGGATTTGGCTCAGTGATTATGTTAAAGTGCCCCAGCTTCAGGCCCAGAAAGATATTGCTCTCCTCTTATTTCACAGAACACTGTTCACTGTAGGTGGTCTAATGCACACTCATATCCTTTACATTTGCTCTGAAATGTCTCAGGCCTCTGCCCATACTGCTGCTTCATCATTACAAACCATTCTCCTCCAGGCACTAAAAAAACCCTGTGTTACCTTCTAAAGTTAATGATACTTATCTTTTCACTAGAAGAACATGCTACCCCTTTATCTCTCTCTTTCTTTGCCCTTAATGTTACTGCATGCCCCTATGAGCTTTTTTTTTCTGAAATGCAGTAAATGTCAACCATTTTAAAGGAATAAAAACTCCCACCTCCCCTCTACAAATAATAACAGCTCTGGTGTATTTAAAAATAGTATTTTGGAATGAGAAGATATTGTATCATGATATGAATAGTGTAATTTTTAACATACTGTAATACACACTGGTAATAATGAGAAATAAAATTTTATAATTTACGTGCAGATTAATGGTCTGTATGGTCAAGGAATTTCTCAAGAGTATGCATGATTACTGCTGTGATTTTTTCTTAAATATGCTGTTAACCAGTGAAAATGCAATTATATGAAATATAACATTGTTAATTTTTTCTCTCACTATGGCCAGATCTCAGTCTCCAGCCCTGGTGCTAGCACTGACATAAATGTTAAGAAAATTGCTGGTATTAGTGATGTCTGTGAATCTATGAAGCAACAACTTTTGGTCCTGGTGGAATGGGCTAAATATATTCCAGGCTTCTGTGAATTACCACTGGATGACCAGGTATAAGAGGAGACCAAAGAGAGAACTTTAATTACTGTTCTATTATTTCTGTGATATTTAAATGTTATGATTAACCACTCACTTTTGTCTGATCAAATAGAGCTGGGTACTAGACCCACCATCTTAAAATTTTGTAAAGTCTTGAAATAGCACCACCACAAAAAACGCAGAGGAAATTGATAAGGTTCTAGCACATTAACAAAAAGAAGCAGCAAACCAGTATGTTTTTCAGTGTTTTGTGCTTTCTGTATTCTTTTGGAAGCAAAGATACCAAGCTGCATGAAAAATAAAAAAAAATCTTGTAAAACAAGCCATGCTTTTCTCTGACCTTGCAGAGTATTTATTTCATGTTCACCTTTCATTATAATATGGTTTAAGACAGCGTGTTACTTAATTTGAAGCAGGTCTTCTCTACTTGCAAAAAATAAAAGCCATTAGAATCTCGAACAAATGCCAAACATACTGATAGCAATCCATAGCAATAATCTCTCATATAATACAATGTACTAAGATTATATTGTATATAATGAGTGTGGGAGGAAAAAGCATCAAACCTTGAAAATTCTGAAGGGTTTCTATGACAGAGGTCTGATCTATTGTCACATCTGTAATATATCCTAATATATCACTGGGTTTCAGAGTAAGTTGTGCTGGTACACTCAGAACCAGTGTCTCCATGTTGCGGTAAGCAGTTCTCTCAGCGGCTGCATGGGCAGGAGGTTAATTCACGGCTCAGGATCTCTTGATTCCAGTACACCAAAATCAGATTCAGCTTGAAAATGACTCTGTGAAGTGGAATTGAATAACTCTTCCTTTTTGCCTCTTCAGTCTCTCAGTTTTTAACAAAATCCTGCAAGGAGGGTTAGATCATCCTTGGGTTTGAGACTCAAACTGAGCTCACTCCCTCTTATAGTCTTCCTCAGGAATATGGAGGTGGTTCAGGCCACAGGAAACCCCCAAAATAGGAGCTTAATGATGTCTTTGCAGACCCATAGAATATGATATGAGTGCGCAAGCTTACCATACTGGAATAAGTAAAAAATCTGTTCATGTGAAAGAAGAAGTTTAAATGCATTGGTTAGACAAGGGCAACAAAAGCAAGCAAAAATATTGCTGTTTTTATTGTTAAGATGGCATGAAGGAGAAGAGAAGAGATCAGATGTCACTAAAAAGTTCCTGTCTGTATTTAAAAAAAAAAAAATCAGCTTAGAAAGATAGGCTGGAAACACCCCTGCGGTGCTTGAAGAGTACACTTTGGGAAATACTAAGGAACCTTAAGTACCTTAGAAGAGTAATGACAAAGGTATTGGGAATTAAAACAAATGCCACTTTTGCTTTTGTGATAGCCTCTTTCTAAGGGGCATTGTGCATTTAGGTGGAAAAAACCCCATCTGGTTTTGAACAAATGTTTCTTGATCTGGGAATCAGCCTGATTTACAAATCATAGAGCAGGCCAGAGCAGATAAGTTAACTCCACTGAGAACCTGAAAAATCTTAACACATTAAGTATTCATATGTACCTTTAAATCACTCATAAAGTATTGGCTTGGATTTGTAAGAAAAGAATTACTACCCAAGAGAGGAGTTCATTGAGGAAATAGAGGCCAGCGCTGAAGTTTCAAGCAGACATTAAAAACAAAGGAAAGTAAATAGGTGACAAAGAGTAAACTAATGACCACATTTTTAAGTGCCTTCCTGGTATGAATCAGGTTTCTTCTTTGTTGACAGTAGTGGATATTTTAGCATATCTGGCTTTGTTGGGAAAAAAGCTCTTTTAAGTGCCACATAAATTTTTGGTTCAAGGTGAGAAAATGAAACACTGATAGTGCTGAATTTACTGTAACAGTTCATTCCAGCCCACCAGAGTCTTTAGTGTCAACTTAAAATTCCAGAGCAAACTTTGTTAGGGAATAGGCACTAGGAAATAAATGCAAGTAGTGTATTTATTGAGAAGTATTTTGCAGAGCCATATGTTTAAAATCTAGACCAAAATCTAGACCAAAATCTAGACCTAGAAGTGACAGAGGATGACTAATTATAGTGTGCTGTTAGTACAGCGTTAAGGTTTTTACATTCACTTTGCATATTACATTAGAATCTTAACAGTCTTAAACATGTACCTATAGCTGAATACACTTACGGTAATATGCATCCTCATTTCTTTTGCCCTTATTGGAACTTACTGCTTTATATTCTAATGAGTCTGCTATTTTTTTCTTGAGGTTGCCCTGCTAAGAGCACATGCTGGGGAACACCTGTTGCTTGGAGCAGCAAAACGGTCCATGGCATATAAGGACATTTTACTTTTAGGTAAATATTGGTTTTGTTTTAATTAATAATGATGATGTTATAGTACATTAGCAACCATGTAATCACTTAAGTGGGACAACTGTTCTGGCACAGTCAAAGCAATGCATCCTGTGAATGCTAAATAGTGATTAATGACATAATGTCACATGCCCTGTTCCAGCAAAAGCAGGTGGACAGTTTCCTGTGAGTTAATATGGCTAAGGGTTTATTGGATACCAGAAACTACAACTTAAGGGAGTTCCTGGCAAATTGTCTCCTTATATAAGCATCTTTTCTGCACCTTTGTCCCATAAAAAAACAGAACAAAACAACAAATAAAAAACCATAAAAAACCTTTGCTTAAGAGAGGAGCAGCCAACCTGTGGCCTATGTACTAATTTCAGTCTTCATGAAAATCATTTATCTGGAGCTTTCCCAAGAGCCCTTCAGACATACTCAGAGAAGACCCTGCAGGCTAGAAAATTGGATAGACTGTGCCCTGCAACTCACTTTCCCAAGAGCCCTCTCACTGCTGCCTTGACAGTCACCATGTGGCCATCATGCAAACAGCATGCCTGTTGTCCACTGCCATGTGGGAAATGGGCGCATCCATGGCACGGTGAGGTGTCACACCCACGTAAGCATGTTCTTGGTCACTTGAAATGGCTCCTTCACTGGGTTATATAAAGAGAGCATGGCTGTTAGGGAAGGGGACATTTTTGCGTGGTGGAAGCACGTCTTCCCTTCATTCACACAGGAGAGACACAGTAATACGATGAGATGTGTACCTGTGTGTGTAGTGACGTGATGAGGCATTTCTTAACGTTGTTTGACACAGTACTCTGCCAGTCTGTTGTGGTTTAACCCCAGCTGGCAATCAAGCCCCACACAGCCACTCGCTCACTCCCCCTGTGGTGGGATGGGGGAGAGACTCGGAAGAGTAAAAGAGAAAACTCGTGGGTTGAGATAAAGACAGTTTAATAGGGAAAGCAAAAGCAGTGCACGCAAGCAAAGCAAACCAAGGAATTCATTCACTACTTCCCATCGGCAGGCAGGTGTTCAGCCATCTCCAGGAAAGGAGGGCTCCATCATGCGTAACGGTTACTTGGGAAGACAAATGCCATAACTCCAAACATCCCCCCCTTCCTCCTTCTTCCCTCAGCTTTACGTGTTGAGCATGACATCATATGGTGTGGGATATCCCTTTGGTCAGTTGGGGTCAGCTGTCCCAGCCGTGCCCCCTCCCAGCTTCTTGTGCACCCCCAGCCTACTCACTGGTGGGGTGGTGTGAGGAGCAGAAAAGGCCTTGACTCTGTGTAAGCACTGCTCAGCAGTAACTAAAACACCCCTGAATTATCAACGCTGTTTCCAGCACAAATCCAAAACATAGTCCCATACTAGTTACTGTGAAGAAAATTAACTTTATCCCAGCCAAAACCAGCGCACAGTCTGAAGTGCACCCTGCCAAAAATGGCCTCATGAAACGTGCAGCACTTGGGCTGTTTTGTGAGAAAATATGTAGGTCTTCTTGGACAGGATTTTTGATGTGAGGCAGGACTGTGCGGAATATGGACTCAAACTAGTTTCTTCACTGGTGGTGTGGTACAAGGGGGTTTCCCGCTACTTGTTGTCCTTCCTCTTTGGGCCTGCCTTTTCATAGGTCTTAATCAGCTTGAATTTATTTTCACACATGTCATAACATTAAAGGGACAGGAAGGGCTTGTTCTGGAGATATTACTCTAACTAGCAATACTTTCAAATTAAAAACTATACAAATTACCTTCTTAACCTAGTTCTTTCTCTAGATACAGTTTTATTGACAAAATTAACAGAAATAAAAAGGAAATATTTGCAGTTTTATTGGGATTAGTAGGTAATAAGGACAAATAATGAGAAAATAATAAGCAGAAAATTGTAGTCAACATCACCAACATTAGCATATATACTGAAAGAAGAAACAATTTGAGGCTCCAAGGCTTATTTCTGATATTTGGATGTAGATATCTGTATAGCTTATGAGTTATTTTGGCATGGATCTCTTGTGATACAATCATCAGCTTTTCTTTCAAAAATTGCTTGGTGGCTTCTGGAAGCTCTGTGGCTTTCCCACTGTTCTCACCACGTATGTTAGATGATTTCTGGACAGAAGGTGAATTAAGATGCCTTCATGGACACTTCCCCAAAATGAAGATTTAAAATTAAAAGAGCAGGGGAAATTCATTCTTCACGGAAAATTTTAAGATGCTTCTGAATTTTATTAGGAGTAGCAGACGCATCTGTTAGAAACATTCCTGGTGCCTCCTCTGGAAGAAGCCTTCTTTGTCCAGTGACAAATCCTGATCATTCAGCTTGGGATATATTATTTTAATGGGGGAAGATGAAATTTTAGATCAGTTTACCATTATATTTATCTATTATGTAAAGATAAAGGCCTACTTACTCCGTGCTTGTCCATTCAAATATGGACCTCAGTCTTGTGGACTAATAAGTAACTGTACATGTTGGCATATTTACAAGCACAGATTATTTGCTGGGTGAGAGCTGTATTTTGCACATATGCTCTACTTGCAAAGAACAGTTTTGTATGATACAAAGGAGAGTTATTACTTAAAAAAATATTAAACAATTAAATTAAGCAAAATAAAAGGTGCTTTTGAAAATGGGCTACATCTAGTATGGTACATTAAAGTCTTTATGTCAATCCATATGTTGGTATTCTTTCTCTCCAAGGCAACAATTACATAATCCATCGCAACAGTACTGAAGTAGAGATCAGCCGAGTGGCAAATCGGATTCTAGATGAACTAGTTCGACCCTTCCAGGAAATTCAAATAGACGACAATGAGTACGCTTGCTTGAAAGCGATTGTGTTTTTTGATCCAGGTATGTTGTTGAAAATATCTCTCAGAATTATTGTACACATGATTATATTGGAAATTTTTGTTGATGTAGCATCTGCTCAAGTTATCTAGCTGAATGGAAAAGAATAAAATGAAAAAAAGTAAGATGCTCCTCCCAAATCATAATCTGCCTTGACTTTAAGTTTTTATCATTTTTTAAGATGCAAAGGGCTTGAGTAATCCAATGAAGATTAAGAACATGCGGTTCCAAGTCCAAATCAGTTTAGAGGATTATATTAATGACCGTCAGTATGACTCCCGAGGAAGATTTGGAGAACTTTTGCTTCTACTGCCTACACTCCAGAGCATCACTTGGCAAATGATTGAGCAAATACAATTGGTTAAACTATTTGGAATTGTTAAAATTGACAGTTTGCTTCAGGAAATGTTACTGGGAGGTAAGCTAACAACTTGTTAAATTTACCATGTTTTATCATGTTGAATTTAGCATACTGGGACATTGAGGGAATCATGATGTAAGCAAGCACTTTGCTGGCTGAGCTTTGAGTCATATGGCTGTTAGCTAAAGCCTTCTTGTCTTGGCTGCTCATCTTGTTACAGTCCTACAACCTCAGATTGTGCTGTGTACTTCTCAGTCATTGCTGGGTATATAGACATACAACTCCCTAGGCAGATGGAAGAATCCTTACAAATATTTCATGAAATCCACTGTTAATGCAGTCAAAACAGTGAAAATAAACACAGCGCTTAAGATGGCTCAAGTCTGGTTAAATTGTTTAATGAATAGCCAGAGGCAATTATTCAAATTGCCAATCACAATATTTGCTCTACAGAAATGTAATTATTGCAGTATACGTTGCTGGCAACAACACGGTCTTTTGAATTGATATGTCCTCCTGTTATTTTTGCAGGTACTTCTAATGATGCCAGTCATCTGCATCATCCAGTACATCCTCACTTAGCCCAAGATCCGTTAACTGGCCAAACTATCCTTATAAGTTCAATGTCTACTCCTGTACACACAGAACAGATTTGTAAGTAACTGCAAGTTAGCCTCTGTCATAACATTTCATTGTTACAGTTAAAAGTATTAATTAGAATGGTGGCCTATCAGTGCTTATAGAGTTATTTCATCACCATTCTTAAATTAAAATAATTGTGCATTAAAAGCCTATGTATATAAATGGTGTTAAGTGAGAGTCTTTGACCTGAATTTAATCTAATTTTAAAAATTCAGCACCATTCTGATGTATCATTGGTTTCACATGCACAATTTTTAATAAACTAAAAATTCTGATAAATAAAATATACTATTTACCTAGCATGCCAAATGTAACAGAACTGCCTTTTGGGGCACTAGTAGGCATACATGTATGCAGATTAGGCCAGAATATAAAAATACATAATTCTTTCTCTATTCTTTTTCAGCAACTCCAGAAACTCCGTTACCTTCCCCTCCTCAAGGCTCTGGGCAAGAATACAAAATGTCTACAAATCAGGCTTCCGTCATTGCACAGCAATCTATTTTGAAACAAAAACCATTGTGATAATGTTTCTCTGTCTTGCTCGTTCGTCCGTCCTTCCTTCCTCCCTTCCTTCCCCCCTTCCTTTTTATGCACTAGACAAATTATTAGGACACTTGCACATTTAAAATCTCAGGATGATAAAGGAAATTATTTCCTCAGCAGCCACTACTGTGGGTGTTTCTTAAAACACCTCATGATTTGGAAAGTAATACTGTTCTGACTGCCACGTACAACTGTAACTGTGGACACTGCAGTCTCACAAATATGTATAGAGGTTGATATTATTATTAGATCTTTTACCTGCACAGATTAATTTTTTATTTCCTGTTTTAGTTGTTGTCTTAATATTATTGTTTTAGATGTGTATATAATTTTTTCATTGTGACGGAACTGGTTAGTGCTTGTTTAGCTGTGAATTGTAGACATGAAAAAGCAGGTTAATCAAACAAAAGCCAAGATTCCTTAAATAGTAAAACAGTAGGCTACTAAACAAAGCACATGTATTAAATAAAAAGGAGAAAATAATGGACAGAAATACCCAATTAATTAAAAAAAAATTCCTGATTTGAAAGAACCATCTCTTTCAAGTAAAAATTTAACAGAAGAGTTGAATCCTCCCTGCTTACCTATTTGTATGAATCAGAGGGCCTGCCACATGCAAATACGTTTGAGGACTTTTTAAAATCTGCATACACAGTAATGTCTACATCAGTCAATCGGACAGTGCCAAGGCATGGGTGCAAGCATTTATGTTGCTAAATTGCTAGAACAGCGACTGGTATGCTTTTTGGTAAGGACTAACTGGGACTCTCCCAAACAATTTCTGGGCACATTTTGGGGAATTAGTCCAGTCTAGGACACTTTTCACTAGGCGCTTTGGATATGGCCACCTGTGCTTTAGGAGCACAGAGATTATAACTAGGAATATGGCCAGACCATGCCCCTTGACCTCAAGGCTGGAGTATAGACTTTGTACTGTTTGACTTACTAGTGTAAATGTAGCCATTGTGTTTATTTGCCTGACTGGCTGGTGAATGCATGTTTCAGCAATCACTCTAAACTTCACCTACAGAGTAGTGGTAATTGTGTAGTAGCTCTGTGTCTGGAGAGGTATGGCTTACTAACTCAAGCAGCAGACGTGCCTGAGTTCAGCTCCAGATGTTCCTGGTTTTAATCATGGTATTTCAAGCCAGAAGACAGCCAGCACACCAAATACTCATTCTCCGGATTTTTAAGAGTTTTCAGAAGCTTGGGATGAATTGACTTACTGTGACGAACCCCCTTCTCCTCCTCTTCTTCCTCCCCTTCCAGTCTAGGGGGATCCAACATTGACTAAGTTTTGTGTCTAGAGTCTATAATAACGCATCTGGATTTGGACCCTCTGTGGATTTCCACAAAAGGGACCTTGTGACACATGCTCACTTGGGCATATACTTACTCAGTTACAATTTGGGAAAATGATCTGTTATGATATATAAAGTGATCTGTTGTTCATACAATACTGACGTCATAAGAAAATCACCACTTTGCACATTTTATTTATTTTAGACAGCAATGATTTTCCTTTAGTACTTTAAAGTAGACTTTCTTCCCAGAAGTTATGTAAGAGAGAAACAGAAGAAAAAGGAGAGAATAAAATACTGCAGTTTGCTGAACTATTGAAAAGAGAAAACATAGTGGAGTCATAAATTCTGCGAGGTGAGATGTTGATCATCCTGAACCAGACACCTGCATTAATCACAACACCCAAAGATCATGTAGTTAAACCTCTGGCTTCTAAAAGTTGCTCAAACAAACTGGTATGATTCTTCAGATACATTTTTGCAGGTAGGAAATGCAACACAGCAAATGCTGAGCTGACCTGAACATTCAAAAGGCTTTAATAAGAATACACTTACCACCAAGTAGATCCTGTGTTTCTTTATGTTATTTTAAAGTAGTTGCTTTTGTAAAGTCTGCATACAGTAGCTCTTAATGTTTACCTTTTGCTTTTTAGAGTGTCTTTCTTTTGCTGGTTACTGTTTATTTTTTATCAATGCATTGCTCTTTTTACAAGTCCCTTTTAGTATGAGTTTTTATGACAGAATAAAGTATAAAAGTTTTGCCATTAACTTTAGCGGGATCCAGACTGTGCTATTTTTACAAGTTGGCCGCCAATGCTTTTTGAGGAAACACAAAGGTAAAGCATGCATGGGAGATACTGAGCGGCCCAAAAGTTGACTGATGGGGGTCGCTTTTACGTACTTGTCATAGGAAGAGTGTTTGGCTCAAGTTGGATCCGCATGTCTTTGCTGGGTCAGATTAATTAAGTCAGTTGCATAAGCATGGCAGTATTGGTCTGACTAAAAACATTTAGCTGGAAATAAAAAGTAGTACCCAAGTTGGCCACGCTTGCCTTATATAAGCAATGTTCATAATAGCTTAATGGGTTTAGTTTTCACACTGTACTTTAGATATCAAGTGTACAATAAAATGTTTTCACACACTGCCAAAATGTACTGGATGAAAAATATACTTTAGTATTTTATCTGACAAAAAGTTATCTATTTTGTACGATATATTACATTTTTGAATAAGAACACCACTGTAATTTATTGCGAAAAGCTGATTTATTTTATAAATGTAACATTATTTTTGTAAACTTAATTATGAAAAATCAGAAATGATTAGCTTTGTTAAATATTAAATTATAATGAGATGTAACTTTATACGTTTGAATTCTGATACCAAGTTTTTGTGTTGAGCATTTGGAATTGAAATGGTTGCTGGAAATATTTCAAATGGACTGTTTTTCATCAAAGCTCAATAAAGAAAAATGAATGATCCAAATGACACATTTGCCTTTTGGTAATTTTGTGACTATTTACATAAACGACAATGCTTTATATTGCTTATGTTGTGAATATGTATAAAACTGGAACCTGCTTTCATCTCTACAGTATTCACAGTATCACAGAGTGGCTGAGGTTGGAAGGGACCTCTGGAGGTCATCTTGTCCAGTCCCCCTGCTCAAGCAGGATATTGAAATCATGTGCACGTATATGATGGCAACATTTTAGTTGATTCTGCTGTAACATGGCAAAGTATTACATAGCTATGGGTTTCAATTTTTAGTTCTGACTCAGAAAAGAATTGAAGCACATGCTTAATTCCATCTGTGTTTAAAATGAAGCATATGTTCAAGAGCCTTTTTTTTTTTTTTCCTGGACAGGGATAGCTTAACAAATCACTCCCTTTCGTTGCCTAGTGCATTGCTATTTAAGCTAATTTAGCTGCAACTAAGCAGTTATTTATTTTGTAGATAAAGACTTTGAAAACTTTAGAAAGATTCTTTAAGATATATTTTTTTAGATAACCAGTATCTCCTCAGCCTTGGAAAGTATGTTCAGCTGTGTGTCTCCTTTGAGTAGATTTTGAATAGAGGTGGGGTTTTTTTTTAATTATTGGGCGGTGGTAATAACACAATGAATTGGGCTGTTTGGTTTTTCTCACACGTGCTCTACTCTGGAGAGCAGAGCTGCAGGGCAAAGCTGCCATGGGAGGCAGAAGAGGCTTTGCTTCTGAATGCTGGACATCTTCAGATGCCTTTGAGAAACTTGTGTCTGTGGCTGATTACTCTAGATGAAGGATTTCTCTGCCCTTTACCTGTAAGTGCTGACGTGGGTGAAGGAAGTTAATGATTTTAGGGAACAGGAGTGATTTTTTTTCAGCCTACAATGGAGAAAACATGGAAAACCCCCTACATCTTCAATGTCATGAAGTGCTGACAGACTCTTCTTTAAGGATTTCCATAAATTCACTTTACAAACAGATCCAATAGGTGGATCAGGAGTGTATATTTCACAGAAATAGATGGATATATTGGCTTTCAGTTGTAAACATTGTACAAAATTCCTCCCACCTAAGGAATTCTGAACGTAGGTGAAGGTATTTATTGAGTTCCAGGAACCTTCTGCGACAGAAAATTTAACATTCTCAAAATATAAGAAGAAAATCTGTTATAGCTCTTGGTTAATATTTGTGTACTTGGCAGTTCTGTTTTCACCTGAAGGATGTCTGTCAGTCTGTGACTGACTGAAATTTTTTATGTCTTTCCAACAGACTATTTCTAGTTGTGCACCTGCAATATTTGTGTTACTTATGCTAAAATATATAGAAAGAAAATATTTAGCCCCACATTTTCCAGTAAGTCATAAATCTTCTGCATTGGTTTGCGAATGCCTACATTTTTCATGTTGCCCCTGATGCAGAGCCATTAACGTTCTTCTTTCCCTTTATTCTCCCTAGGAAAAAAAGAAAAAAGAAATAAAAAAAAAAAATTACCCCAAAATTTAAAGTCATTGCATTAACAGGTTTCTTTCTCTTCTGTTGGTTTTGTAATATAAAAAGAAGGGGAACATAGTTGCCATCAAGGCTGTCATTGATCACTGCTTCCTTCTGATTCCTTATTGTCTTGTTGCAAATCCAAATATTTTCATTAATTGGAAAGTTTATGTGTAAGTAAAGAGCCCTCTATGAAATAAAAAATATAAACTTTAGCATAGAGAGGAGTAAAGGTGCTGAATTGCAGGAAATATATTTTCAAAAATCTTTTCCATAAAAATTAAATTAAAATGCATGCCTGATTTCTAATAAAAATGATAAATATTTCTATGAAAGTGTAAGAAACTTAAAGACAGAAATGAAACATAAAGACTTATAGAGTGAAAGAGAACTTCCATCCTCTATCACAAGATGGAAAGAGGCAAATCAACCTTACTGAATACCAGCATACCTAAATAGCCTCTAACCAGGATGGGCAAAATCTCGTCAAGGTGAGGGAGCAAGCATGTTATACCTAAAAAATGTTCTTATGGCAGTGACTTCTGTTCCTTAATGTTGTGGTGGAGCTATGACTGCTACTGACATTATCTGGTAGTTCATCCAAGTTAAGTGTCAGTCAAAGATGCCACATCAACACTAGATTTACTGGTGGGGCTGAGAGGGTTGTCACCTCCTCACTAACAGTGCCTGATGTGACAGCTGCTCCAGGTCACATAATGGTGGTACATCTCACCAGAAGATAGTGAGTGGTTAGAGAAAAATATTTTAATAGAGTATATGACAAGGTGTACTACAGTCTTTCAAGGGAATTTAGTGAATGAAGGAAGGAAAGAAGGCCTGCACAAATCTGATAACACCATCAATTCCATGAAGAGATTATGAGAACCTCTACAGTGGAGGTATAAGATCAGACAGCTTTGCTCAATATAGTTTGGTTTGTGGTCCAGTATATCACCTGTACATTGCAAACATCAGATTAAGTTGGAACAGCTGATTCATTTACAATTTTTCTTGAGTAGTTCATGAAACATATCCCAGCAGCTTAGCATGCCCTCAGGTGCCCACAGACAGTTTGTTCGCTCTCCACAGGGCTGCAGTGCAGGGAGGCCTGGGCACGTTCTGCATCACTGCTCAAAGACCCTTCCTCTAAGTGTTATTCAAACACATTTCTTATCAAAGGGCAGTAATGCCATGGCACTGAAATGGGACCCTTCATGTTGGACTCTTCTCCCAAGAAACTAGCGATAGGACGAGAGGAAATGGCCTCAAGTTGCGTCAGGGGAGGTTTAGAATGGACATCAGAAAAATTTCTTTACCAAAAGAGTGGTTAAGCATTGGAACAGGCTCCCCAGAGAGGTGGTGGAGTCGTCAACCCTGGAGGCGTTCAAAAAAGGTGTAGACGTGGCACTCCAGGGCCTAGTTTAGGAGTCATGGTGGTGTTAGTTGATGGTTGGACTTGATGATCTTAGAGGTGTTTTCCAACCTTAACGATTCTATGATTCTATGATTCTATGTAGCCCATGGCAGTGCTTACTGTCACCAATCCCCTTTTATCATCATGTCTTGTTGCATGTGGCACAGCTGAACCTGCCAGTTGCATCACCTGCACTACATGAGCACATGCCCTCACCACTTTTCTTGGAGCAGCTCTGCAAGTTCCCCCATTCTGGGAACACAGCAAGACAGCGAGCACCCAGCTGATGCTATGATGCCAGTGGTCAGAGTCACCTTGCAAAGGGATCATGGTAGCAGGTGATCCATTATGCTAAGTCATGCTTTATTTCATACTTCTCACAGCCCAATTGAGATCAGATAAAAACTTGGTCAAGTTTTTACTTGTGTACAGAGGCAACGTTTCAACTTGATACAACTCTGGAGAAAAGAAAAGCATTGGAGCTGGTGATATTCTCACCTGCCACCTTCACAAGTAGCATCAGCCACTCGATCTGCAGAGTGCTTCTGTCACCTGTTAAAAAGGCCCCTATTTCCTGTCTTTTTGAAATGAAAGAACTAAATAGATTGGGCTACAACTGCTATCTAGCTAAAAGTATACCAAATTCATAAACACAGTTTTGAGATCATATACAACTTTCTTTTTTAGTCTATGCATTTTGCTGCTTAAATGAAATGGTGCAGCTTATGTTACGTTTTGATCAGCAAGCAGTTTTTTCCCCCCTGTTTTTTGACCCCCCTCACAATTGAATGAATTTTCATGAATATGACTGCCCAACAAAGCATCCCATTTTTCAGATGCCTGCCTTTTGTAATTTAAATAATGCAAGCATATGAACATAGAGATTTTGCATTAAGAGGCAAAGGCAATCTCACCAAAAGAGTTTATTCAATATATTTCCAACATCATCTATTCCAAGATATAATTAAGATTATCATGGCCCAAGACTAATTTGCTGTGGTTTCCAAAAAGTGGAGCAGATAGCAATTGTAATAGAGGACAAGAATTTTCCATATAAAATTTTTCATTTTCATATTAGATTTTTTAATGAGCATGAGTCCTGATCAGAAATGTAATAAAATGGAACAATACTCTAAAATATGCAGACAGATGTATTATAAAATAACCAACTTTATATATTTAATTTATGTACTGTGAAGTACACTTTTCTTTTGCAACATGAACATTAATATCCATTTTTTATCTCAACAGCAAAATCACAATTTAACTGTAGGATGATCTGTCCTCTATTTTAATGTGGGGTTTTTTGCAGGTTGATTAAAAGTGCATTGTGTGATTAAATACATAGAGGCAGATATTCCCTCCCTGTGACACTGTGCCTGTTCAGAGATTGACAGCCTGAGGTGCTGCTCATTAACCAACAAATAATTTGAAAATGAAAATAGGGATGGAGTCCTTCTGGAGGGCAGGAGAAGAATCCACACCTCCCTGATCGTGAGGAAGGCACTATTGGAGCTTTCAGCTTTTGACTTACAGAAGAAAACACCTGCTTAAGGAGAAATTTGCACTTTGAAGATAGGAGTAATAGTGGGAAAAAAATCCCTTAAAAAAATAAAGTGTTGTTAGTCTCAAGGGTACCCAGTTAGAGAGGATAGATTCAAGAAGGCTTGATGAGCACAGAAGGGCAGTCGGTCAAGGAACTAACACAGCAGCATTGCCTTTTGCACAGCACTATTGCCTTTTGCAATGCCTCAGCTTCTGGAGGTATATGAGTATGTGAAAAGGAATCTTTCTTTTGTCATGGTCAGAGCAAGCTTAACAGAGAACCTCCTCAAACAATGAAATTTACATGCAGAAAAATCAAAAGGAGTATTATTTTGATTTGGAAATAATTCAGCTTATTGATTTTTTTTATACAAGTCAATCTTTCTGGTATTTTGAGTGCTGTTTTCAGATTTTAAATGCTTGGAATTGACCATGCTATCTCAGATGTCCTCTTCATGTTCTGCCTGGTGGGGGGGAGTGGGGGTGGTGAATGAAGACATTAAAAGGCAAAAAAAAAGCCAAAGCAGTGGGAACTCTCAGACCCAAAGAATACACCTCCATCAGCACACTAAATAGACTCATGGGACCTACTTCAACTAAAGCATGTGAATGGAACTATTTGCTCAAATTACTGTCTTCAACCCTAATAATATCATTTGCTGGTGATAAAGGTTCTTTAGTGTAATAACTATTAATTGCATTGCTCTATCTTCTCTCTCACCTGAATCTTATCTTTCCCAGAGTAAGAGTCCTTATTTATTTACAGCTTAATTTGTATTGAATCCTGTGCCTGAGAATCCTTGAACCCATCAAGCTTAGAACACTTGTGTTGTCACACTGCTAGCCCCATTTCTTGAGAGCTCAGGCTGAGTTTTCTGGGGCAAAAAAAAAAAGCACCCGCTAGAATAACTAGAAAGGGAAAGAGAAAACAGCAGCAGATTTAGAAGGATGCAGAGCATCCTGTCATTTCTGTTACTCACTGCTGCTGAACTCACTACCTACTGTTTATGACCTCTGAACACGTTAGTGACTGCACGGTAGTTCCTCATGTCACAGGGAGACATATGGTGACACAAAGGTCTATATGCTGCCCCTCATTTTTTCTGTGTGGGGAGTGTTTGAAAGGATGTAAGCAGCACAGTTATTTCATCCCATTCTTTTTGTTTAAAAACATAAATGCATGAGTCATCCTTTGTCTCTTTGCACTTTATTTCATTCATAAATACTGATGCTGAAGTGTTAGTAAAAATGTAACTTTTGGACCAAGTCTTAGCTGATGCATTTCACTTTCTCTACCACTCACCTTACTAAAACCAGTTTTCAGCACTGTTCATTTTCTCATACCACTCAATTTTATTGCAAGGTAGTTTAAGATTTTAATCGAAGTTTATGACATGTGACAATGGGATGGTAATGAGGAATACCAGTATTTCTGTAAATGAGATATCATTGCAGTCAGTGTGTGCTGTAATGCTTTAAAGCTGCTCTTTTCTGAAGTTCTGTAATTTTGGTGCAATGTGTATTACAGGTTAATCCCCAGTACACACAAACCAATTCACCAATTTAAACTTCATTATTTCCTGTCACTTTGCTTTAAACTACAACCAGCATGGGAGACAAAGCTGTGCCCATTGTCCACTGTCATTTGCTTTATATATGGAGACACTGAGAGTTATTTGTTGACCTTTGAAGTAGAGTGTCAAGCTCCTTTAATATTCTTTCATTTCAGATGATGAGGAACACAACGGATAGTGCTCAGTCAGTCCCACGTGACTCGTGTCCTCGGTGGTAATGAGGCTAAGTGGTGCAGATGACCCCTAATGTAAGAAGGGAGCAGCAGAGTGCCTGCTCCAGCATGTCTGTAGGGCTACATCACCCGTAACTGGAAGGGAGTTACTTCCTTCTTTTTCTGTGGAATAAAGACAGCTCAGCCTCCACTGAAGCTGCTGCTCCATTGGAATGATTCTTATTCATGCATTAGGCATTTTGCTTTTTTATGTTGAAAATATTACCGTGCAATATTATGACACAATACAAAACATTACAGTGTTATTGGAAGAAGAAAATTGGTAAAGAGCATAGCAAGCCTACCTTGGAGTTTGATCAAACTCTGTTGTATAAGTAAAGAAACTTGAGGAAAGATAGCAGGGGTCCTATTACCTCTGTTCATACAGAAATTAGGAGTATCTGGGTATCACTCACTAACGTAGCCTGGTGTACATGAGTAAGCAGCTGCCCTCAGGGCATGAGGTAGAGTTCTTCCGGCTGCTAAGACATTTGAGATACAATCTGAAAAAACACTTAGCACTCTGACACGATCCAACAGAGCACTTAAGCAATGCTTAACTTCAGAGTCATGGCTGACTTCATTGGAGCTGCTTATAGGCTTAAAGGCGAGCGCACTCTGGCATGCTGTGCTGCGTAGGGACAGGCGGCATGCCACTGCATGCCACCCTGTGGAACGGAAAATAGTGCAGTGCTGCAGCCCATCATACAACTTAATGCTGCTTCAGCCACAGTATTTTAAAAAACACAACCACTTCCAGCAGAGCAGCTGCTCTCTCCTATCCACAGGAAACCATGTAAGAAGACAAGATGCAGACTGAGCTAAGTGTCCTGTATAAATTGCAAAGGGTCCTCTACCTCCTCATCATTTTGAATACAAAATTAATCACAGATGGAAAATTCTGATTTTTATCCCTGGACATTGGTGAGAGTTTTGAAGGGAGCAAGTAGTTCTTTCCAACTGCATATAAAGTATTGGTGGAACTGACTGCTCAGCCATCAGCGGGGCATTTTGTCCTATCACAAATCTACACTTGCAAGTAGAGTTACACTCGCATCTGTGCAGCAAGGTCCATGACTGAATGGACTATGAGAGTCTGCACTATGTTCTGACACCTTTGGACACAGTGCCCCTCAAAATGAATCTAGTGATGGGAACTTTGCACTATAGCTAATATGTGAATCTAAACTTTGGCACCAATCTTCAGAGATATTTTGGCACCTAACCACTACTGAAATCAATGGAAGTTGGGTACCTAAATAGTAATTAAGTGCCCATGCATCTCTGAGGACCTGTGCCTTTGATCTCAAAATCTGTCAGTCCAGCTCATTACAAGCTTTACATTCACTTTAAAAAATATACGAGGTATGAATTAAGGATAAGATTAATTAATAGTGGCATTAACTGTAGAAAAGCAAAGAGATAGATTGCGCTGACAGAGAAACTAGAAAGGATAATGGATTTAATGGCATGTGTTCTAATGGAAAAAAATAACCTACTACATGAGACTGTCATATCTGAAAAAAATGTGGTTACCATTTACAGTTCATATAGGGACAGAAAGGTTTATACACTAGCAGTATATAAATCACTGAAAAGAGTAAGCTGAGATCTTTATAGTAGCAGTGATGTATTTTCCCTTGTGGAAGACCTAGCCCAGTTTTGTATCTACAGAATCTCTCTCTGGCTCAAGGGGCTGACCTATCTCAAACACCCAGTGCTGGGGAGGGATGCATCCTCAGTGGAGACACTCAGTGTCTCTGAGCAAACACCCATTGAGGAACAAGCATGAAACCTCTTGTGTTCATTTACTACTGGATAACACAGGGAACTCATCATTTAGCCTACTAGCTGCCATGGTTATCATTTAAAGTATGTCCCCAAGCAGGGTAAGGACAGAGCCCCTAAATCAAGACTGAGAATTTGACCAGTGGGCAGTGAGCTGCAAAGTTAAACATTCCTAGTCCAGATATCTCTACATGGGAATTCGCATCTGAGCTAGCAACTAAAAGGCAGAACAGGACGTTGCCTCCTTCTTCATCCCTTTGCTTGACCAGGCTGTGGATCTCCATAAGGAAACTTGATCAAAGTCAAAGCTATTGAGGCCAAGATTCTTCTGGCTGTGTATGCAAGTAAAAATTTAGGAGCCCTTTTATGGGACCTTGGTGTTAGGCAGAGAAGAATTTTGAGGGTGGCAACTGGGACCTCAGCCCCTCTTTGGGCCTATCTATATTCCATGATGCAGGATGATAGTGTGGCCTCTGAGCCACCTCTGGGCTCTCACTGGCATGCAAGCTGTCATACTGCAAGCATTATACCTGTGTCAGTACAACATTAAGCTTGAAGATATAATATAATATGGCTAAACTGCCTTCAGACCCAAGCTAGCATTTCTAGGTATGTCTGTGCTAACGTGGTATTCTTCACCTATGCTGCACTGTGCAGGGCAGGCATCTATTTCTGTTGAATCCCTTTGTAGACCTAGTTTTCAGCGCTTTCTTCAGAGGATTCTTTGCCACTTCTCCAAGCCTGACTTCTTAATTCATCCAGATGATTACATCTGCAGATGCAGACACGGCAGAGGAAGTAAGTAAATTTAAAAATTAAATATGACTGAATATGATAACTGTTACACAAATTTGTAGTCAAGCTGATATAGAATGCAATACATGACGGCAGCAATAATTTCACCTGGAAATGGTGTGGTGAAACCTGTGAGACTTAAGGGGCAATGGGGTTTCATCTCAAATGCTTAGAAGTAGGAAGTAGGTGCCTAAGTCTGATGGCTACAATTGGTCCCAGCTTGCTGTTAACATCCCAATTGCACTTGTTCTTCCAGTTCAAAAGTTGTGGGGGGAAAAAAAGAGAAAAAAAAGGAAGCCTTTGGCATGATATTAAAA
Source organism: Fregata magnificens (assembly GCA_013389945.1). Taxonomy (NCBI): domain Eukaryota; kingdom Metazoa; phylum Chordata; class Aves; order Suliformes; family Fregatidae; genus Fregata; species Fregata magnificens. Next base: position 89,920 of record WAAD01009603.1, read on the forward strand.
TGAATGGTTTCAGTTTCATGTTCCCATGTCATTTGATTTAAGCAGCTGGATAGTGAAGAAGTGGCTAAGGAACAAAGTGCTGATACATGGGCCAGATCTCCAGATATGATGGCTAAGTGCACAGTCCAATTTGGGCAGGGAGGGAGGGAACGCACAGGAAGAGGAACTCTTACCTAAGCCCTCTTCTCCTCCTGGGGCTGCTGTGTGCAGGGCCAGCCCTCAGGCACAGGTTAGAGCTGCCCTGAGGCTACCTTGCTAAGTAGACAGATCCCTCTGCAAGCGCAAGATTACTCCCAAAACAATGTTATCGACATTGTGTTCAATGTTCAAACATCAAATGTGCTCAATTTGGTTTTAAATGATTCATGTATTAATTGAGCTTCTACTACTTACCAGTTGAAATATCGTTTGACCTCCCTGTTAGGGAACTCAGTCTTGTTCCAGTGTCCTGACAATTGTTTTTGTGTAATTGACCACCACCACCAAAAAATAAACAAGTGGCTGCAGAATGAATTCTGCTGATTGAATTTGCTGTGTGAGAGTGATCAGGTAAATATAGTGCTGCAGCTGATTTTTTCAAGCAACAAAACTATGAAATGCTTCAGGGCACCAATGAAAATAGGCAGAAACCAGAACCTAGGATGAACTGGTAACAACAGTCCCCAGTGAATTACTTGTTCAAATGCCCTCTCTCATGCTAGTAATAGAAAAAATAGTGTACAACAGTATATGGTCATCTTCATAATTATTTACTAAATCCCAGAATACTTGAAAGATGAGGTAACAAAGGAAAAGGAAGGTGATTTAAAGGGTTCCTGCCAGAATCACTCCAACAAATATTCAGTTGACTGGTGGGCCCGTGTTTCCAGTAAGTATATACTGACTGAAAGAATCCCTTCCTTCCTTCCATTCATTTTTTTCTGTAGTAGTTAATGCATCTTTATATTTGGGCACTGCATCTTTGCAAGCATTCATCTGTGCCACAAAATTTTTGGCACAGATCCTTTTCTTTCCAGTACTTATTTATCTTTTCCCAGAGGATAGGTTTGCATTGGTGCCCCAAAAGGTGATAAAGTGTGGTACAACTAGCCTTCTGTAAAACCTCAGATTGCAGGGAGATGGCCAGAGTAGCATCCAGTGAGTGTCGAGAAGAACTAAGGGGTCACTTGTTGAAGTAACTAAACAGAAGGCCTCAAGTGACTAACTAGAACTGAGTTTCCATAATGGCCTGGCATCTTCCCCTACTCTTTCTTCAGAAATGAAGGTCAATTTTTATCCTTGAAGAAGGGACTGATTTGATAAGTGAAACCCTATTCAAGACCTGACTTGAAGCTTCATGAACACTGAGGTATTCTGGGCTTAGCTTTGAGTTGGATAAGGGGTTTGTTTGGTTTGTTCTGTTTTTTAAATTCCTTTATTTACTATACAAAGAGTAGTCAGGGCAGCTGATATGACTTATATGAGGCAAAATTGTCCATGAAAAAACTGAAAGAGCAAGTGCCCAGTGAAAGCAGAGCATCGTTGTGATTCTGTCACTTGTGTCCATACAAATGCATCAGGAGAGGCAGTTATGTGGAGCCAGTTTGTCTCCAGGGCTGGTACACTAACAAACCAATACCACCTCAGTACCAATAACTGACTTACTCTAATATTCTAAGCCTTACAGGCTTGGTCAGCTTCTCTGTACCTGGGAAAAAATTTTATTTCCAGCCAGACCTTCAAGAGCCAGTGCAATAGAGCTAGATGTGTGTGATACTGTATTTGGCCTCATGCATTCTGCCATCTTCAATGCGAGCTTCATTATGAGCCTCTGGGTTTCAATGTGAGACTGCGCTGCAGATCTTGGCCCTCTTTCTCCCAATGGAAAAGTCCATCTGACCCTTGAGGGTTCACGGGAGCTGGACATGCCTTTGGGAACAGCATAGGCCACAGATCTCTCAGGCATCCTCTAGAGGATAGAGATCAGGAGATCATCTGGCCATAAGTGCTAAAAGACTGCACAACCCTAGTCTGTATGTGTTGCTTAGAGAGGTGATCAAGGCAAAATAAGGATTACACAAACTGAAAGATAGACATATTGAGGTCAATCAGCTTAATGTACTGACATGCAGATACTTGGACTATAACCAAGAGAATCTGTTATTCTTTGTATTAGGTCTTACACAACTGACAAAGAGACAGTATATCTTTTTCCTGAATAAACTGTATAAAATGATATTGAGACTTAAGGTATATTAATCATACCAGGCACAGTGAAGAAAAAAAAAATCACAGAAATTAAATGCGCAATTTTGAACCAGTTCGATGGTCCCTTCATTTCATTATAACCCACATCACTTTCATAAAAGAAAATCACATCTTGAAGAACTGACTCAGTAGAACACCCACCTAATTGTGTGTTTCAAAAAGATTTAAACCTGGGATTAAGTGATCTGACGAATTAGAGATTTATATACTAGAGTTCTCCTGAGCATACTAACAAAATAGTAGAAAAGGAAAGTAGACATATATTTGGCCTTCCAAAAAACCTTTTTAGTCTATTAAGTAATGTAAAAGTTATAAGGGTGAAGGTAATAAACAGTCTTTCTCTCAGTAAGAGACAAAAAAGAGAAATAAGAATGAACAAGTGAATTTCAGCACAGTTAAGAGGACAAGTAAGAAAACACTGCTCATGTTTCTTGGTGATGTGAAAATGGGAGCAGAGGAGAGGAAGAAAACTGTAATTATTATCTTTGGAACCTATGGTAATACAAGTAAAAAAAGTTTTACCTGAGGAAAAAGAGGGACTGTCCATGAGAGCAGGATATTTTTTCTGTAAACATATTTGCCTCCCATCTCACCTCCATGTGATGGCTACTTTTCATCTCTAGGACTCAGCATGCTCCTTAGTTACCTGCCTTGCTGGCCAGCAGCTATGGGGGGTCCCACAGCTGGGGGAGGTGGTGCTGGGGCAGTGCACTCGCCAAGGAGTGTCAGACCATGCTGGAGTCCAGCACCCAGAGGAGCCCTAATGTAAGGCACAGTCTTCCCTACTTGAAACTTTGTTTAATAGACTCCTAAAAATTGCATGCAATTGCAATAATTAGGGAAGTCCAGGACCTGCAGGATGCATACAGCCCCTGCCTCCAGTCCTACAGTATTTTGTCTCTGACTTTGCTCATTAGCTCAGTGTCACCTTTGACAGGCCCTATTTTTCATAGTATCTTTCTGACCAAAGATAAAATGGAGATTTTTAAATTCGCTGCTTTTGATCTTTGACTTATTCATGAAAAGTTGTCAGATGGATATTAATAACCTAGATTTTTAGGTTACAAACCAAATGTTTCATAAGAACTCCACAGGCCAAATATTTGTATAGGAGATGAATAAGAAATCAAGACGCTGTATTTCTAACACATAACCCTCATACACATCAGCACACAGAATAATCCACAGCTCCAATTCATTTTAGTGGGACAAAAGCAATCTAAAAGAGAAATAAAACCCCCTCCATATTACTAGAAAGAATTGAACTCTGATGTATATTGATGTTCAGACCCTTCAGAATTACATTTTTTTCATAGAAAAGAATGTTCTGTTGCAACATTTTTAGACATTTATTTATTTTAAATGTGTATATTTGTGAGTTTATTTAAATAAAGTATGCATATTAGGGTGCCTACGCATATGAATTATATTTGTATATATGTTTATACTGCATTGATCAACTGTCATATGCACATAAAGACTGGCACAATGTTTAGCAGATTCAACCTCTTAGTTCTCTGTCTATACGATGAACATTGAATTATTCCAACTGTTTCAGCAGCTTTAGGAAGAAACTGGTCCCTGCATGGACCAATATAATTTTACAGCTTATGTATAAATTTAGATTAGATATTGGGAAGAAATTTTTTACTGTGAGGGTGATGAGACACTGGAACAGGTTGACCAGAGAAGTTGTGGATGCTCCATTGCTGGAAGTGTTCAAGGCCAGGTTGGATGGGGCTTTGAGCAGCCTGATCTAGTGGAAGATGTCCCTGACCATGGCAGGGGAGTTGGACTAGATGATCTTTAAGGTCCCTTCCAACTCAAAACATTCTATGATTCTACGATTCTGTAATTCTATACCCAAACTTAGATATCTAGAATAAGATAAATGTGTCTTCTTCCTTCCATGGAAACTCCAGCTTACTGTACCACCTGAAGACACTGCTTTTTTCCCTCATAATCATAAAAGTTTAGCACATTATAGACTATCACCCTAATTTACACACTGAACTAGACTCAAATTTCTAAGGGTGATCCTAAAGGAACTCAGGAGGTAATACACAGAAAGTTATTTCTGACCTAGTCATTTTGCAATAAGAGATCTTCCCTTTCTATAACTCTGTTCATTGTAGACACAGATATAAAACAATACTCTTGGTATTCAGAGGAGTATATTGAAATGCAAAAAGTCCTCTATTGCTTATTAGATCTTGCACACTATAAATACAATAGTGACAGTATCTGTAAAGATGTAAGTGACCATATTACACTTAACTTGTCTACCTGAATAAAAAATAGATATAAAGAGTATTAAAATGGTAGGCACAAAGCTCACTGAGAATTGCTTTATTGTGTCATTTGAGCTTCAGGGACAGTTTCCACATCTTAGGCTTTGGGCAGAAATCTGAACATTTGAGGCACAAAGAGAAAGGGGAAGATTTAACATCTCAAGGAAGAAAAAGCTGATACAGAAATAGAGTACAAATATAGCAAGATTCAAAAATGGCCTTCAGAAAAAGTGCCACAAAACAAACTTAGAGATTATCAAAATGTAAAATCCCAAATAAAAACAGTTCCTATAGATTTGTGTCAGAACTGAATTCCTAGAGGTATTCTCAGGGTTGGGGTTTTTTTGGTTGGTTGGTTTGATTTTTTCCTTATCTTCTGAGATACTGAGGTACTGGTACTTCTTGTGCCAGTCCTGGCCATCCAAATGAAAACAGCAGGTGCTCAGAAGGTCTGAAAAACAAAAGCCACCTGATTTCAGGAGGGAAACATACGTATTGAAGCAAATAGAATATACCATGCCAGGAAATTGGTGATTTTATAATAAAAGGAAATAGTAGTACAATTATATAACACATCACATTAAAACACTGAAGTGAATGATGCTTGAACAGTAAATTTATAAAAGTTTATACTTTAGGAAATCAGTTTCAGTTCTATGATAAGCCAGTATTTATCATAATAGATGTGGCACAGGTTTACATAGTCAGACAATTGCTGCTGATATAAAACAGATCCAACATGCTTTACAGGATGTTCATTGTCTTGGCAGATATCGTAGACACCAGGATTCCCAGAATCTTTGATATGCATTCAGTACCACTATGTGAACCAAGTATTATCCTCCTAAAGTAGCAGAATCTAGTCTAAATGAAGAAGGTTTTAATACAGTGTTTCTTCTTCTAGTGTTGCAACTGAGTCCATGAACTACCATCAACTCATTCTTCTTCTGTATAAATTATTTGAAAAATGGTATTATTTTTCCATGAAAGCAGGGCATGTGGACAAGATCACAATGTCCTGGATATAAGCAACAGGGAATCTCTTTAGACTGTTTCACTGTTTACTTCTCAAAGCATGCATATAACACTTGCAGCTCATCAGTGCTACTTCTGGACTAATAGGAAGGGATGAGGTTTTATTTCAATGAGGCTCCAAGGACTGATCAGACAACAGCCAAAGAGCCTCATGGCTATGCAGAGAACAGCCTGGTGCAATGAGCCCACCTGTCAAGAAAAAATTTATCTGATTCTTGCATGTCTATTTTATAGTCTCTTTTACTTTCCCCAATCCCAACATTATGAGGGGAAAAAGCAATTTAGGAATGGACAAGGAAGTATGGAACTTTTCCTTTTTAAGTCTGAAATTTCCTCTGAAGCTGGACTCCATTGTTTGTCATCAAACTTCATGACATCAAGCCCCTGCTTCTTATGTGTAATACATATTCATAATCTCTGTGCAGTTCTTCTTCCAAAACTAGTATCCCTAACCTCTAAAATAATCTACCCAACTCCTAAAACTCAGGGCCTGCTTTTGGTATTCACTTTGGAAAACCACTGATATACAACTGGCCTTAATTGGAATACTTTTGGGCAGGCTCAGTAAAAACCTGAAAGGAGGTGTTAGCCTTACTTGCAGAGTCACACAGACAGGGCCATTGTGTGGTCATAACTTTGTGCTCTACTCCTGTATATTAAAAAGGCTTCAATCTTTGGTGCATTTTATGAAGAGTTGCTGGCTTTATTCTTTTTTTTTTTTATTTCTTCCTTTTTGTATTATTTAAATAAGAGCAGCAGAAGAAATGTTTTCTGCTGTCCTAGCTCTGGAGAACTTTTCTTACAGTTTGGATAAATACACTCACATTCGAGTGTGATTAGTATTTTCCCCTGAATTAATACTTTTACTTGGGCTCTTCTGTCTGTACAATGTGATTAATTTTAAATTAAAGAATGACCCAAACAGCACTTGAGACTAAACTGAACTGTTTTATAAAATATGTATATTGATTTTTAACCAAATGCAAACTTTTTAGATAGAAAGACTTTTTGATCCATATTCAGTACACCAAAACCTAACTTTCCTGACTTTGATCATACAAAGACATAGAGAAGATCTTGTCAGAGATGAAATAGAGAAGTGAAAAGAGCTGAAAAATGAATGAAGCGACATAACACTGGTTGAGCTTTGTTGTCCTTGCTGTACTACACTGGAACAAGCACTTCTTGCTAATATGATGGAACAGCTCAACAATTTTCAGGCACAAAGACTACTTGAGGGAAAATTCAATAAGTAAGTTAAGAATACCAAACCGTAATCAGGCCTTGGGGAAGA
>WAAD01009603.1:96827-126441 GCA_013389945.1 Fregata magnificens
ACACAACTTTTTTTGACAGTTTTCAGTAGCTCTGGTGGGCTGTTTCAAAAACTGTCAAAATGATGATAAGTGGTCTTAGGAGTCTAGTCTGGCTCTTAAACCAAATAATCTGGCTGCCTTCTTGGTATTAGTGTTGTTAGCAATTTAAAAAGTCTGCTTTTTGAAAGAGAAGAGATGTTAAAACAGAAAAATGACTATGCTGAACGTAATTACTTTTCATGACATCCTCATTGAAATCAATAGGATTGACTAATTAAGACATCTAAGCTGAAATCAATAGGATCTGACAGCTAACACCTCCCTGTAGCAATAAGCCAGTATAAACAATTTTGCATCTATACTGATGTGAAAATTAGCCAATCCTATTTCTACTGCTATTCAGTAATTAACACTTTCCCTAACAACAAAGCCATTTAGTACCTAGTATACTCCCCATGTTCCAAAATAAAAGCTGATGAAATTGATATACCTACTGTTTTGGAGTGCACATTAGCAGTTTGTTACAAAAGAGCTTTGATAGGCCTGATGTTTGGGTTCTCTTTCCTAAGGTGCCCGTGGACTATAACAGGCAATTAAAATGCGTGTCATCACCAAGAGCACCAAATGCAGAGCCAGCAGCCCAGAATGGGGAAAAACCCCCACAACCAACACCTGCTTTTTGTTTTAGTCTTTCATTAATGAGGCTTTAATGGGAAAGCCTATGGGTGGATAGATTCCTGCCAGTTCTTCCACTGAGGGTTTGCTCTGCCTTCCTGAAAGTTTTCAGTCTTCCCCCAGTGGAGATCTGTGCAAAGTCCGTGCTACATTACTCCTGAACCTATCCTCAGTGCGCAGTAGAACAGATTCACGGAAATCATGCCACCTTGAGGCTTTCTTGAGTTAGAAAGTGGAGAGAGACAAGGAAAGAATCAAAATACAACTTGTGTTATCCAACAGACTTGCAGCCAGAGGTTTGTTTTTCTGCTATTTAGATTCTGAATCTTGTTGGAGTTTTTGTTCCTTCTGAATGTCTAGGCAGAAGTAATAGCCAACAACATTTTCCATCTTTAGTTTGCAGTGAGGCTGTGACTCTTCTTCAAACCATGCTGATGAGCATGATAGCCTTCATTAAACCAAGTGCAATCCTTTTGACACTACACATAAGTGACTTTGAAGACAGATCAGGAAATTCAAGGAGAGCAGAACACATCAGAAATATCTGCTGAATTATCCTGTTGTGCCTAGAATTCACTTCACATCTGTTCATTTCCTGATATTTTTTTTTCCCTTCCAAGTGCTGTTGGGGTTTTGGACTGTTTATTTTGCTGTTTAATTCATGGCCAAATGAGTATTATTGGTTTTAATATAGTTGTCAGTAGCAGACTAGAACCATGTCTTCCAACCACTAAAGGTCACAGTAAACAGTCATTTGAAGACATGTTAACTGCTCACTGTGGACCATATGTATGTTTTCTCTTTCTCTCAGGTACAGGCACATTTATTTGGAGGTAGAGTATGAATTTAAGCACACTGACATGGGGCCTATGTACTTTGATTTATGAATTTTCAAGCTAAAACTCAGAAATTTTTAAGAATCCAAAGTAACAGCATATCCTGTCCCAATTATCAAATACAACCCAACACAAAACGTATTAGGAATCACAATCTCTCATACCAAATTCTCTCTTTGTAATTTCTGAGCCAAAGAGCTTCCCTAATTTCCTGTCCTCCAAAGGATTTTGCAGATGCCTGGTTATCAACAAAAAAGAGGTTATATGATTTATATTCTAGAAGAACTGAAGTCTCGATGCCCTAAGGAAGCAGTAAATCTTAATATTGGACATATTCAAAATTTACTGTAGGCACAACTTTCCTTCAAGAAATTTCTTCATATCTGCATGCAATATTTGATTTGAGAAGACTTAAGCATGAGTTTAAATTTGAGCATGTGTAGAATGATTTATCTTGAACTGGGCTGGCAAGAACATCCTTGACAGCAGATGTTTTTCCTATTTATGTAATGTCTGCCCCAGGTTTGTTCAAGTCAATGGAGTTTTTCTATTGGATCAGGCCCCAGAGAATTTAATCACCTCTGCTGATCTCACCTGCAGTAACGTGGCTTGGAATGAGAGGATGGCATTTAAGTAGTAAGTTCCAGCCCACTTCGGAAAGCATGCTGAACCTGATTCAATGGCCTCTGAACTGTCCTCCTCTACAAATACCACTGCTAAAACAACCATTTCAGTATGTTGTTCAATTACAACGTTTTCTTCAAAACTATGTCTACGAAGGAGATCAAATTACCTAGCAAATGTGAAAAGATGGTAGAATACCGAAGTTTTGAAGCGGCATGAGACAAATTGCATTGTGACCAATCACAGGAGATGCCATAACATGCTCTCCCTTTTTCCGTTTTAGTAAGAGAAGGTCTCATACGTAGGCTATGGTCTTAGGAGCGATGAGTTCAGTTTCTCCATTTTTTCCCTTGTGTGTCTTTTGGCAAATCTCTTGGTCCAGGTAGTTCTTAGGTTCCTCAAAATAGGCTTTAAATAGTTCTTGGGTACCATCCTCGATATCACTGTCTAAGGCTGTGTAGGAGAATATGGACAGAGCTGCATAAGAATGAACACTTCCCCAGAACAGACACATTGCTTAGAATGAGAGCTAATGAAGCATGCATCAGAAATAGATGTTTCTTGAACAATATTTTTGACTTGTGTGTCCAACACAAGAGTGAGTAAGTGCTACGATCACTTCCCTTGGGAGTGGGGAAAACTGGATTCAGATTCAGGTTCTGTTTTTTTCATGGTAGTGAGCTAACACAAGACCTTCCATGTGACAGATGAAAATTTCTGGATTAAAGAGACACTCCCTTTTTCCTTACTAAATCCAATAAGATAAATTTAGACTTCATTGGAAAACCAAGTATTTTACCATTAAGGTACTCACATGGAAACTGGCAGAGCTATGCTGAAAATTCTTGGTCTAGCTCCAGCAGAGGCAGAACTTGAATGCAGATCTACCTCTGTGTGAGTGCTTTAGACTTCAGTTTACTCTATGCTTTTTCTGTCAATTTCTTTGCAAAAGGGCAAAACACGTTTAGGTTCATGAGTCTCACTGAGGATTAATAACTGAGGATTCCATCAGGTGATGGCTTAAATTCTGAAATACTGTATCTTGTTACTTTTAAGAGGCCAATCTTTTAAGTTTCTCCCTGTCTCTTTTTCCTTGCCCATAAAAATGGGCTATTGGTGCTTCTCACATCCTACGAGTGTAATTATAAGATTGTAGGAACAAGGTTAATGGGACCATATAAGTTCTGTGCATGGATATCTAACAACACATGCATGAAGGTAGTGAGACAGTGATTCACAAAGGCTGAAATGAGAAACCAATTAAGAAGAAACACCTCTGGGTTACGGACTCCACTACGCATTTCTTTTCTAGAGGTTCCAGGTGTTCAGCATAAGATGAGCCGTAACAGAGGTACTACAGAAAAGTCATTTCCATGCCTGAAGGGGGAAAGGATTTCTGGAACAATTAAGGCCATAACATGTGAGTTTTGTAATGATAAGGCTATTGCTAATCTCTTCTTCCATCTCTGTGATATCAAGGAAGGAGCTTCATACTTTAAATATACTCCAAATACCATAAATAAGGTAAAAAAAAATCTTTACATCAGAATTTCCATAAAGTATTTTCATCAATTCAGTCAGATAAGACTCTATAAGTAAAGCATTACATAGATTAAACAGCAAGGTGCAGGTGCCCTGGTTTAAGCCTGCAGAGCTCTGTGATACTTCTCAGGAGAATACCTTCCATTTTACGTGTATTATATTCATTATTCCTTTCCTCCCCCTCCTTTCTTCTTACATTTTGATTCATTTTGTGGCTTCCCCTGCATCACATGGGCTTTTATTTTCAAAATAAGCCATTTGTGCAGTATCTTTTCAAATGCCTTTGGAAAATTTAAATATATAATGCAGCTACATTCCCTTTATCTGTCATGCTAGCAATATCTTCAAAAAGTCTAGAGTGTTTGTAAAGCAAGAGCAGCTCTCCTAGCATACTTACTGCATCTTGTTAACTAATCCCCTCGTCACCACCTCACTTTCACTTTCTACTGTCACAAATTAATCCATCAACAATCTTGTAATTCGAATGATCTGGTTTCCTTCTTTTTCCGTGAAGTGACATTAACTCGTATTTGAGTTGTAAGAAGGCTGCATAGTTCTCACTGAACAAAATATAATCAAATCTTACTTCTTTTAAATGCTGTTCGAGGGCTTTGCTAGTTACCATGCAATGCTGTCAAGGATATTTAAGAACTTAGACAGAGGTAAAATGCAGACTGGTTAAGATGTGGGATCCAGACCCTGCTGGAGCCGGTGTAAAGCTTCCCATTGAGTTTACTGCCGTGGCACTAACACATCCTCCTTTGCTGGCAGCAAGCAACTTGATTTTCCCATATCCTGGGGAGGTGAAAGTAGAGCTCCTTGACCATCCTGTCAAACTGAGGGGAGAGAAATAAGGCTGATATTATCCCATAAAAACCCGTCAGAAATAAAGCCTCCCCAACAAAACAGAACTGAGCAAGTATTGGTGACTAAAATAATACAAGAGGGATTATGGAGTCACCTGTAATTAGTCTTTCAGGTTTTCTGGACTGCTACAAACTGGAATGTGCTACTAGCAGGCAGAAGCAGTTCAAGTACAAATTAAAGCCATAGCCAGATGCTAGTGACTTGTTTCAAATAAGAAACAAAGGAGTGTGGAAGCAATAATGCAAGAAAGTATAGTTTTAACAGGCAATCCCGTTTTCTGGCTGACTAGAGCCACTTGACCTTTGTCCTTGCTTTTTACTGTGTGTCCAAAATAAACAGAAGTTTCGTGCAATGCACACCTTGCTACGGCTTTTGCAGGTAGAGATAGGGGACTGGTTCCCTGTTGTACTGAACTTCATTTAACTGTTTATACCAGTGCAAAATAATTGTAAATATTTTCCAAATCAACTTGACAGCACTTTATATCCCTCTTGCTTTTTACGATGAAGCACATATGACAATAAGAGGTAAAAGACAACTGAGAACAAAGCCATAGAAATTAGCCCAAAACATCAGTTTAGTACCTTTTCCCTGACTGACCTGCACAAAACTTCCAAACAACCTTTAAGACCTTTAATTTCCTTAACCTCTTTCATCTCTTCAAGATTTTTGCAATTGGGAACTCCAAAGTCACTAGTTTCACATAAAAATTGCATCTTAAAACTTTGTGGAAGGCCTTAACTACATTCTTTGGAAAGGAGATTTACAGTAAGGAAAAAATTACTATCGTGATCTCACATGAGACTGGTGAATCTCATTCAGAATAGCACCCTTTATAATCTTTTATATGGTAAAACATCCTTTATCATCTTTTCTAAGGTAACATGGAAGATCCATTAGTGTGAGCATTTTGTGCATTATAGGCTTTCTTTAAATGCACCCCCCCCAATATGACCAATATGCAATTTTAAAAGGCTAACAAGTAATTTTTTTTTTTTTTAATGTGCAGTTTGTGGACTAATCTATATGCTGTTCCTTACTTAGGCCAATATTCAGATTTTATTGGGAACTATTTTGTTTCTGAATCTCTTCAATGTTTAGATTTACAGGACTTTTTTTTCTTGTTTATGTGTCTTTCTGCTAACACTTGGAAATAGCTGGAAAACTTTTGCAGCCTAAATAATTTCATTTTAGGAAGAACCTACACTCAGGGAATTTCAGCCCACAAAATAGGTATGTCAGGAAGTTATGAAGGTCTGAATTTAATGTGATGAACATGAAAAGGGTTGTAACTGATGCTGTATTGTAATGGAGTCTGTACCAACAGTCTCCCATGCTGAGAAGGAAGACTCATGTTTTAATCATCTGATTCATACGATGGCAGGAAAGATGATACCCTCTTGAAGACAGAGATGTGTTACAGTCATGCAGCTGAGCGTGGGGGACGCATAGGAATTTCTTTAGGAGAAAAGAACAGTGTCTGGAGCTAGGAGTTAAAAGATATAGAGCTAAGTCATGTTTCTAGCCAGAACTCCGACGTTTTCACTGCTTCGGCTGTAGAGACCATGCTATGTGAGAGCCCATGTTACATGACACAGCTAACGGTGGGGTCAAATGGCAGGGAAGGGTGAGGACACTCAGCTGTAGGTAGGGATTGTGTGAAACCTCACAGCTTGCAAGGGGCAGCCCTTCGCCCACCAGAGCCAAGGGGCACTGTGCTTCCTCGCCCGGGAAGTGCTGTGGTGTGCTTCTTTCTGCCTTATGGCAGAAAATCCTACTATGAGCTTCACATTTGGTGATAGGGACTTGGCTGGTCACTAGAGAGAGGACTTGAAGATAGTCCACTGTTAACGAGGCTCCTGCAGCAGATTTTCCTCCCTGCCACTGAGTCCGCATGGGACCATATGCAAATTCTGCCTTCTGTAGGCCTCAGTTTCCCCATTTGCAAACCGAGAACATCTAATCCATGCCATTTCCACAGCCCTTGGAGATCCCTGAATATAAGCAACAGCTGAGTGCAGATGTTTACTAAATATTGCCACTGTTAGAAGCAGGTTATAAAAACTGTGTGGACCAGCTCCATAAATGTGTGTGGGCACAGGCAGAGATTTGCAGAGGCAGAACGGGGCACAGAGAGAGCAGTCACACACAGTGGGACCCAACTGTTCATTATTATTTTTCATGTTATTTTTCTGCTTTTATAGCTTTGTTTTTTATTTCAAGCAGTAGCCATTGGATGCAAAGGCAATTATTGCCCCTGCATGAAAGTTGTGCTTTTTCATTTCCATCTCTTTTATTATGGCAATTGAATTCTCATCACTGACCCCTATTCCTCCTTATCCCTATAGGATATAGACTTTTTCAGTTCTTCTCTCCATTGCTCCACTGTATTGATCAAGCAATTTGCAACCTGTCCTTCCTTTAATGTCATTTCCAAACTTCCATCTATCTAGCCTCCTATCTCTCCCAGGCAAATATTTGGTGGATGCAATCTTCTCCAATATAGCATGGCATTATTTCTGTATTTAAATGCCACATTATATACATAAATGGATGCACGGTATGCAGAAATTCATGAAGAATCTCCCTGTAGGTGTCAAGCAAACCCTATTGTTATTATGAAGGCGAGTGAGATTGAAGGATGGCTTAAAAATAGACAAATAAACAAATAAAAATGATAAACAGAGAGATTTATAGAGGACAGTCCTAGTAATTGTCTCCTTCAGCAGTCAGAACAACAACAAAAAAGCCCAAGGAAAGAGAATAATCTGCCCCTCTGTAGGAGGACATGCATTTATTCCATTTCTCCTGAAAAAGCTTGAAGGGTCAAATTCGGATCAGTTTTGTACTGATGTAACACAAGCAGTTTCAGAAGGATAATTTTCAGCCTCTGTCAGTGATATAAAACCAGATCCGTAGAGCAATACAGGTACTTTCACTTTCAGTTTAACACAACTGTTCTTTAAGAAATTTTCTCCATCATGTACAAGGTGGATCCTAAAAGCTAAGCGTTCTGATAAGGGTCTGCTCTTATAGAGAGAGAATTTTTATGTCACAGGAAGACAATTTTCAATTTTTTTGCAAATTAAAGAGTTTTAGTTTGCAATGTAGAGTGGATCAGACTCTCAAAGAAAACAGCCTACTTCGTCCTTTAAAAAGGAAATAGGGTTTTGAGAAGACCTTCCTAATAAAAGGAAATAAATGAAGGCTTGTAAGAGCTTTATCCAATTTTCTGTTGACTAGAATCTAAATGTATTTATAAGTACGTATATGTAAAAATAAAATATATATGTATTTATAAGTATTAAATATTCTTAATTTTTTTTTTAATGCAGACCTCCTGCTTTACAAACCAAATCAGTATCTGAACTGTTCTTGCTGTGCTGTTCATCTTTCCATAGGTCTCTGCATTCCTGAAGTTGGGATGGACTGCAAAGGGCTGCTCACAGAGGCTTAACTGCAGGATTGGGACCTTGATGTATAGTACGTGTGAGCTCTTGTAAGAGAGCTTCACTCCTGAGAAGCCTGCAACCCTCTAGTGTATTTCCTAGCATTGAATTTAAAGATTCTGCATGAAGCGTTGAAATAAAATCTGTTCCTAGCCTTTGATAACAAGCCTTTTCACACAAATTTGCACGCAGTATCTCCCTAAGTTTGCATAGGAGCCAGAGTGCTGAAAGCAGATGAAGAGTAGCTCTGTGCTCCCATCTGATGTTGGTTCAGATCACTGGAAGGATGTTCTTATAAATAAAGAGCTGCAGGCCATGTCAGAGCCTCTTTCCTCTTCCTAATCCACAGCTCAGTTAAGAAATAACACGTTTTTCTTCATTCAGGCCTCCTTTTATCTTTTCTCCTTCTCATGTGTCTGTGGGGTGTTTTTTTTTCTCCTCTTTGCTATGGCACTGCTGCTGAATGTTGATGAGAGACTACTTAGGCCAATCCTAGAGTGATTTTGGGGGTTTTTTTCCTTATTGTTTTGTTTTTTCCTTCAGGTCTGGCAATACCTGATCCCTGCATTTAAGAATACCAGGTGGCTTAGATTGCCTGAATACTGGATGTTGTTCTATGATGACACCTTTCCTCACCTCTCCTGAGGAAAGGAGATACATTAGAAGACAAGGCAGAAACGTTTCTCTCAGTGAATCCTGCAAAAGAACAAAACTACTCTGTCTTCTGTGCCGTGTGAGCAAAAATCACAGGATGGAGCCGTATTGGAGAGGAGAGAAAACAAAGGTTCAGTGCTGGTGTTCTGGGTCAGTAGGTTCCAAATGTACACTTACTTTTACATCTGTTGCACTGATTTATATACAAGGTGGAGGTTAACTGTTTTCTGTTTTCCTTTTGCTACAACTTCCTCTGAGCTCAGAGCATATGCTTTCTTGATACTATTTCAAAAGAACCTTTTTTGAAGGGTGGGGTTATTTGACTAGACCTGGTGAAAAGTCCCATTTTAAAATTGTACCCTCTATGCTTGTTGAAAATGTACAGCAATCATTTCCACTTTGCTCTGTTTGCCAGGATCTAGCTGTATTTTTAGCAGCAGTGGTTAGTAGAAAAATACGTGCCCCAAAATCTTTCTTCCCACTGCCGCTATGGCTGCTGGCGGTGCTTGATGGTTGATGGTTTTCTGTGCTGGTTTGTTCTGGAGAGGTGAAAATATTAAAGCCAGCTCTGTCAAGTGGAAAGCAAATGAGGTATAGCTTGACAAAAAACTGCCAAGAGAAAATTCGCCTACACCAAGGGAACTACATGGAGTCTCCTACCAGGTAGGGTGAGATTTGGCTAACATAGGTGCTTGTATAAGCCCCTGCTTCTGTCTTACATTGATGCACTTCTGCCAAAGGTAAGGAAGTCATAGGAGATATGGTTGCCTTTCCTTGTATCAGCTGAACAGTCCTGATAGGCTTACACCAAAGAGAAACCTTTTCATGATTCTGTTGAAGAAAACAGTATATAGGAGTGAGACTTTACCAAAGCTGCGAGGAACTGTGCTGGTGCCAGTCAGCAGGGCAAAATGTTTGCCCAAGGGTTTTGTAGTAGGGCAGATACCCTGATGTAGCTTTATTAGTAGAACAAAAGGTCTATTGTGGACTACTTATGTGCACCCTTAATGGGAAGTATGCAAATCCATTGGCCTCAATGGCACTATTCATGTCTGTAAAGTTGGACACGTGCTTTAGGTCTCCGTTACTTCCACCCAAGCCACTCTGTTGTTAGTTCAACAAAAAAGCAAAGCAGTTCCTCCAGCTTTTACCTTGGTAAGATTTGTGAAAGTACTGGTAGGAAAAACCTGCAATGAAAAAAATGATATTGAATGTTTATAATGAAAAGGGTTCTAGTTTTGTCACCAAAAATGTTAATAGAAAACAATCATTTCTGTGGAATTATTTTTTGGTGACTTTTTAAGGAGCCCAAAGCTTAAAAGCCTGCAATAACTGTGAACAGCAAAAGCTTGCTGCAATCCCAGATTTGCACGGTCTTTACAAAACAATGCTCAAATCAGGGGGACTGCTTATAGGTTGCAAAGGCTTTCAACTGAGTTCAGTCCTCTGAAGTGACGTATTGCAAAAATCATGCCTTGTTTGAGCAATGGTGGCTTGGAGAATACGGTTCACACACAGCAAAATATTGGAACCATCTGTATTACAAAGTAGGCAGCAACAAAGATTTCTCAGTAGAAGTGTGTAAAAATACAATGATCTGTTTTGCAATGGAAATCTCTATATGAGGTAATTCTGCCATCTTGCAATCACATGCCTAAAAATGTTAATAGCATAAAGCGTATTTTAAAAGCAAGTGGTAAACCTATTAATTTCTTACATCTCTATATATTTGTCATTTACCATGAAATACTTAAATGGTTTTTGCATTGTTTCAAAAAAACCCTGTCCATATTTAAATAAAAACCTCCTTCCACTGCCCATGTTACATATTTCATTTTATCTGTATGAGAAATGTGAAACTAGGGAATTAATAATTATTTCACTTGGAAAGGTATGAAGCAAATTCCATTGCCTTTGTCTGATTAGAATCTTCCCTGCTGGTTTAATTAAAAATGGCCATGTGACAAGCAAAGAAAGCATCTCTCCTTTGGGGAGGAGGGGGGAGGAGGGAATGGTATTGTATTTTCCGGTAAACAGTGAATCCTGAAGCTCCAGAGTTGTAAAATTTAAATGCTTAATGCAAATGAAAAATGCAGACTCAGGTCAGCTATAGACAAATGTCACTAGACTGGATGCAAAATGCACTGCAGGCAGAAAAGATGACATTTATCAGTCATCCATACATCAGTAACTAAAACAATTTTAGGGTTGTCTAGACAGGCATCTATTATTCCTTAAATTTAAAAGCTTTAGTAGAAAGACAACAGCAAATACTCTATTTATATTTAGGGCTTTTTTTTCCAGAAGAGACAAGATAGGGAAAGGAAAAATGATAGTTTTCAAAATGAAAAGTACAAATTTGCTTTTCTTTCTTTCTTTCTCTCTTTTTTTTTTTTTAAATCTTTTTTGCTGTCTGGGTAAAGGAGATTTTCTTGGCATGTTCTGAAGGCAATTTAAGTGAATTATCAGAGTGTGCATGCAATGCTGGCTGTAATTATTACAGTACAGCCCTGTAATATTGAGCTTAATTACTGTGTACAGTGTTTGGCCTTTATGTTTTCTGCTTAATTTACCCTGTATAGTTAACGTGAATTTAGTGAAATCATTATGCACCTTTCAGGTTTCTTCTTTGGGAAAAAAAATATTTACATTCTCAGGAGAAACAAACTAGAATAGACACAAAAATTGAAGTAAATAGTTCTGGTGGATGGATCCCTTCCTTCTGTTGCTTACGTGGAGTTAGTTCTGCAAATATACGGTCATGTACTGAATTAAAGTCTGTGAACTGTCCCATTAGCTGGAATACTTGAAAGCTTCAATTTCAACATCTGACTAAATATTTTCACTATTTAAACCACATGCAGTAAGGTTTTTTCTTTTCATTTTTACCCCATACATTACCAAGCATTTTTGTAAGAATGTGCACAAAATTGCAATTATTCTTTTTACTGTGCAGAATGCATACTATATATTTTGGAATGAATGAAATTATTTGTATGATGAAATTATTTATACTGCTGCTTTAAATTAAAGTTAATCTATGGTTATGCTATACTTAAGCAGAAGCAGTATAGCCCTACTCATGTGCAGTCTGTTGTCCATTAATATCTCTTCTGTTCGCAGGTCTCTCTTTTGTATCGCCTCCTCTAGCAGGAGAAACAGCTCTGTGTCAGATTGCCCCTCTGGCAGCAGGGCTGGATCGTTGGCTGTTCAAGCCCTGGTCTGTAGTGCCAGCGGACTAAAGCCCTGCAAAATGTAAGGTCAGTTCTGGCTGTCACAGGCGGAGCAGAGAAACTGAGTAGTGGAGTAAGTTGGTAAAAATACAGAAGCAAAAGACATTGCTTACATGGTAGGCCTTGACAGAGTGCTCTGACTTTTAAAAAGATGGGACCTTTTAATGGGCCATGATGAAACACAGAGTGCTCGTGAGAGAAACAGTACGAAAATGTTGGAAAAGTGAATAATAAAAATAAAATAAATCAAGGGTTTCAGCTGAGAACATTCCGTTGCATTCACTGCCTTTCTGAAAAGAAAACTGCTACAGAACGTAAGACCTATACACATTGAAAGGGTTTGCGGGTTTTGTTCTGGTTTTTTTTTCCTGCCTACAGTTCTTCTACAGTTCTTACCTTCAGTTTCTGCCATGAAGAGGTGATGCATTTGTATGACAGCATGATTCTCACATTTTGTCAACTTGGAAATGTCAGGCAAAGCTAAAGAACTGAGGCACAGAGAGATTTCGGTAACCATCCCCCTGGGTTCACTCGTGTCTAGCTACATGTACGAAACTGCCACGTTAATATTTGGAAAGAACTTCGAAGAAATTCAGTGTATTAGAGAAGCACAAATTAATACTGCAGGAAAATGTGCACACAGTAAATCCCCTTACCTTTAATTTGGCAGAGGTCATGGGAAAATTCGGAATGTATATGAAAATTCAGACTCCTTTTGATTAAAATGGTGTATAATTTTGGCAGCTTTATCTTTTGCTGTGATGGATGACCCTGCCAGTATTAAAGGGTGCTGTTTCCTGACAAAGCTGCCTGACCTGCGAAAGAAAGAAAACCAAATAACCGCTCTCCTTCGGTCTCCAAAATAGAGCGTTTTGTAGGGTGGAAAATGCAGGCAGCTGGCGAGTGAGAGCGGCGTGCGGGGCTGGTGCGCGGCGCCGNCGCTGCCGGGGACTCCTTCCCCGAGGGGTCGCGGCCCCCGGGGACTGCCTTTCGTCGCTGTATTTTCCCCCATTTTCCACTAGGTGGAGCTGCAACAATAGTTTTCCCGTCGTTATGCTAAGGAGGAACTGGTTATGAACCTATTTGAAAGGCAATGTTCGTCTTAACAATTCAAATGTATTCCTGTTAATTTGTATTTGATAAAGGTTCAGAAGTCTTTTGTTGTCTGTCTAGTTAGCCTGCACGTTACATTTAGAGCATTTGCAAATTTTCTCTTTGATTGTGAGCCTTACTGTGAATTTTTATGTGGCTGTATACCTGCGCTTATTTGTTTATATGCGTGCATGTGTGTGTACTTCTGCGTTTGTAGGTGTGTGTATATAAAAGGCAGGAAGAAAAGGCTATGTCTTCACAGTTATTCTCATGAATGAAGTGGTAAAGCACAGAGCGATGCCTAGTATGTACGCAATGCCAAGACATTATTCAGAGACAGGTGGAAATTAAGGATTTGATTGTCTTCTATGTAAGGCTGAGTAGGTTCAGTGTTCAGTACCCAAAACTGAGAGTCAGGGCAGTGCTTAGCTTTCAGAAAGCTCCTTTTCTGTTTGTTTTCCTCTTGGACAGCTTATTGACGTGGGAGCTCAACACCCTCATACCAGTCTTTAGCATCTGGTTATCACATCCTCTTTTTAAAGGGTCAAGACCCCCAATGGTGGATACCACTAAACACTGAAAGGTAGAGAAAAAAAAAAAAAGAAAAGTCAGGTGTGGCAGATGTACAAGTGTGCTTGCCCTTAGGGTTCACCCTCTGCAGATTCAGGGCTACCATTATTTGAATGGAAGTGCCTGTGTTTTGTTACTCAGATTAACAACTATGGGTGTCCTTTTAGACCTTGGCTTTTTGTGGAGGGCGGGATACTTGAACTGGCCAAGCGTGTCCTTTCTCTTCCCTGTTAGGCACAGCTGTGGCAAAATCTTCGTTCAGATGCAAGATCTCTTGGCACTATCTAAACCTTTGCTACCTCTGGTTTGCTTGGCTGCATGAGCCCCTAAAGGTGTCTCAGGGTTCAGCAAGTAGTAATGTACCTGGTTAGTGGGAGCAGCACTGATATCTGTTCCCCAGAGGTTGCACTGGCTTCCTGTTTGTTTCTTGATTAAGTGTGAGATGTGCTTCTGACTAATAAAGTCTTCTGTAGTTTAGACCCTGTGTAAATCAGATTATTCCTCTTTTGATGCTGGATCCAGCATGAGACTGGTAATCTGACATTACCAAAAGAGTCTGGGTGATTTCTGACACATAATTGGAAAAAGTATTTAAATCCTGTGACCTGTTTTAAGAATCCTAGTCAGGTGTCAAAGGTTCTCCTATACCGGGGATTGCCTCTTCTTTGCACTTTAGCATCGACAACCAAGGGATTGATGAACCAGCAGCACCGTTTAGGTAATACTAATGATAGCATGTGTGTATGGTGAGGGGGTATTGTCAGGTGTCTCCAGCCTGCAGTACAGCACGGTGTCAGTCTGAAGTAGTTAAAGACTGATATTCATTGCATAAGCCAAAGTTTTGGTTACCTTAGACTTTGTTGTGTCTTAAGAATGCAGAGAGGTGTGGAGGGAGAATGAGGAAAAATGATGAAGTGGCCATCGCCTTTTTACGTAGGTGGATTTTATGATGGAATAAATACACTTCTTAATCAGATGCCTTCCTGCCTACTTGTGATTGGTAAAACCTGTGAGATTATTTGGAAATACCTGTCTGATGTATCTAATGTATGTGTCAAACTACGCCCCCCTCGCCCCCAGCATTGCTTGGCATCGCTAGAGCATGCAAGAGATTCTTTGTAAGTTCTAGTCTGAGTAGCAAGGCTTGAACATTTATTTCTTGATTAATAGGTCAGAATATGAATACACCTGAGCACTTTTGGTCTAGAAATCCTACAGGGTTATGTTTCTATTTAGGCATTTCTTTTCTGAAGTGTTACTGTGACTGCATCTCTCCGTGTATGACAACAACAACAAGAGCTGGAATTTAACACCAATTTTTGTGCTGATCAGCTCTAAGAATGCAGAATGATCCTTTTCAACCTTTGTGTTTCTTTCTAGACCTTTTTCTAAACTTCAGGCAAAGTTGCTGAACTGCTGTAGGTCAGACTAAAGTAGGAAGCACAGAAGGACTTCTGAAATGACATTTTATCAACAGGAGAGTGCCTGTCCTTTTCTTCTTTTCCTTTAAACTGTCCTGCAAGCTTAAGAAAAGGAAAGAGGGTTTTAGAGCCTTTTGCCTGCAGGATAACAGCTGAAAGAACTGTAGAAAATGGGAGAAAAATTTCGGAAAAGCTACCTGTGCTCCCACAAAAATGACCAGTCACAAAGAAATCTGTGAAACTGAGACTCTCATGGTGTGACTAAGTAAATTACTAACAAGACTAGGGTAGGCCATGTGAGTGGTTTCAGATGTGACTCGCCCTGGTGCTGTGTACTCATTCCACAATGCATGTTGATTTTGAATATTAATTTTAGATAAAGAAGTAGGCATGTTCTGTATGCAAACATAATAGAAGGTGAAAAGTTATCCATCAGGTGTACCGCTTGGTGAGGCGATATAGTAGGAATGATAAGACATTCCTACTGTGTGTAATGGTGATGAACACAGTAAGAAGAGATTAGCTGTAACATAACTTTTTTTCTTTCGTTCTTTCTTTCCTTCTTTCCTTCTTTCTCTCTCTCTCTTTTTCTCTCTCTCTCTTTCTTTCTTCCTTTCTTCCTTCCTTCCTTTCTTTTTCTTTCTTTCTTTCTTTCCTTTTCTTTTTCAGGCTGCCATTTGTGCTACAGAGCCCTTGGAATAGCATCTGTCCAAATAATGGTTCTTAGAAGGTTTGCATTAGATGATGTAATTAAACTTGAACGATCTTTTAGGGCGTCTTTCTTAAGACACGAGCCTAAAAGTAGTAACCCCTTGTGAGGGTGGGAAGCTGCCGTTCCACCAGGAACGCATGCTGGTCAGCAGCAGGAGGCTCTGCGCAGCAGTCAACCATCATTATAGCTGTGCATTATAGCTGTGTTTCTGGAATGGATTGGGGAAATCTCCTGCCAGGAAAAAGGTGCGTCTGGGAAAGAGTAAGCTACATATTATTTCACTTTAGGTCCTGTAAAAGCTAACTCGCTACTCTTTGAAGACTAGTAACTGTATTTATGTAAGTGGTGTAATACAGGGAGACCTGTAGGCAATTAGCCTACATTCGTTGAATAATCAAAGTTGTTGCAGGTTTGCGAACTAGTAAAAACATTTGTGAGGAAAGCAAGTATCTAAACTTTTTAGAGCCATTTAATCTAATTTTGACTGAATGTGGTAACCTAACTCGACAAATGGATGCTGCTGCTGCAGCAGTTATGGTTGTAAAGGCCGCTGTAATGGCCAAAAAAAAGAAATTCTTTCTTCCGTACTGATTATTCAAGTTGAGTAATCAAACCAGAAGTTTTTAATTGGAATATCAGTTTGGCAAGTCATGTCAATTCATTTCTGACACTTCAGGTCAGAAGCACTGCTAGAAGAATCTTGAAGTGTTTGGTCTCTCAGAGAATTCTCAACATGTATTAGCTGGTGTGGGTGGAATATACCAGAGGATAATACATTCTGGTATCTCTGAGGCCACCACAATTCATGATAGCTGAGATGCAGAGCTCTTCCGTAATTATCTGTACCGACAGAAGAGTCTGTTGATGCAAGAAATACGTTGTGAGCCAAATATGCGGGACGATGTGAAGTTGAAACAGTGAGATTTTCACACATTAATTTCCCAGCTATGAGCAGCCCTCTCAGTGCAAAGTGTTATTCTACCTACTGTGATTACTCACTGCATCCATACGGTGAGTAAACATACACCCTTTATTTTTTGTAATAGAAGAAACAGTAAGCTTCCTAATACATGTGAACATATGCAGCCATATTGTCTATTGAAAAACAGCCAAAAGATCACCTAGAAGGGAAATACATATGTATTTCATTTCTCTTCCGCTTGACAGAGTCTGAGGCTATTGTGATAAATTAAGTTCCACCCATGGTATAAAACTGGGGCAGATAAGAACAGGCTCAGGCCAAATATGCTGGCATAGTTTAACATAGTGTCAATCTAGAAGGGAAGCTGTTGATCCTCTGATCATTGCTGGAATATAGTGTAATGGTTCCTTTGACAACTTTGTCTTTTATTTCATCAGTATGTAGTACATGACATTTTGTACTTGTGAAAGGTGCTGAACTGACAGGCCTTGAGACTGAAGTCTTCTCTTTGTACACATATCAGATGATACGTAGACAAACACAGCATCCCCTCTCTGCCTCTTTCTCTGTCTTTCCTACACTTCAACTGCTTTCTCACTGCAGCTTTCTCATTTGACCACCATTTGAAGTGAAAAGATAGTCTGATCTCTACTACAGTTCAGCAGTTACTGTATGCTGTTACTGTTACCGGGAAGGTTGCTTGTCCTGTGTGGTTTTTGTGGGTTTTTTTGTGATACAGAAGTGTATTTCCATGAATTTAAATAATTCCAGCTCATTTCACGTGGGTCACAAACCGGCCATTAGGCTGTAATATCTTTAGGTTACCAGTGACCTGAATCAGACTTGATCTGGTAACCTATAGCAGAGGTGAAATGCTCCATATCTTATTTCCATTCCTGCTCATATATGAATTTGTTCAGTATAAAGTTAATCATGCATACAAGAGAATTTTTTTTTCTCTGAAGTGCATCGTAGATCTGTGTTTTTGTCCTTTCTGTCTGTTTGGAGCAGACAAAGGGGATTGTGAGTGGGTAAAGTAGAAATTATAGTGTTAACAGTACCAGTGAATCCACAGTAAAATTATTATGTTTCATAATATTACTGAAATTTGTCTCTTTATTCACATAGCACGGAATTCCCATTGGGAATATTGGATCCACCATGCAGATCAGAGAGAACAATTTTGCCCATAGTATGGACTTCTAATGGTTTTACCATTCTTGTACTTGGAGGGGAGAGGGGTGTGGGGGAAGGAGTTATTGTCTCCTCTCAGTTTTGAATGTGACGACTTAGAGAAAAAGAAAATATGAAACGATCCACATTCAGGACCAACAGCTTGCAAAATTTGACTTCAAAATGTATAGCTAGTTTCTGTGGTTGGCACCTTCCCAAAGTATTCAAGAGTTATTTTATGTTTGTCTGTCATCTATTTAAAAATAAAATAGTGTAAGTACTTTAAAAAAAAAGTTGTCATCCTCAAATTAAAAAAAAAACATAATAAATCTATAGCTTTCAGGCTATTTGCGTTGAGCAGAATAACTTGGGGTGGGTTGGTGGGGGTGCAGAGGAAAAGTTCAAAATTCCTGGAAAGGGAGTTTTCTGAACAAAATTTTGGGCAAGGTCTTTGCTTTTTATACCATAATTAGTAACATATAGACCCAATGTATAACTGAATTTATAAGCTGCAGTAATACATAGCTTCATATGCTTTTTTTTTTTTTCACAGCACTTTGAATCTTTTTATCTTCTCAAGGTGTTTCTTGTGTGCAGAAATAATTATATTTTCTGCTCTTCTTAAAAGCTTAAGAGGTTTGCTATGTAATTAAGTCTTTGGTTATCTTTTACCAGATGTTGCAAATTATTCTATTTTTTTTTCAAAGAATATGTCAAGAGGATACCCCTGTTGTATAATTTGCTAATATTCTGGGAGATTATAGAACAAAATCAGTAATATAAAGGAAAAAAGTATAAATGTTTGTTTGGAAGAGACAAGAGAGTAGGGTTTTTTTTAATAATCTCTATCTCTACAACAACATAGGATGAGGTTAATATTTTTAGTAGTAGCATCATATTCCTATTCCACTTACTCATGCGAGGTATCATATGAATATAGACTTAAATTATTTTTGTCAGGACTGGTTTTGCATTAAGGATCTGTTTAGTGATTAAGGGCAAAAACTGCTCCCTATCATTTTTCACACTTGCATTTACTCATACTTTCAGACTTGTCTCAGCTAGATCAACTAAATTTTCCCTGAAAGATTGAGAACATATCCGGCCTCACTCAGTCACAGTCCAGAAGGAATTCCGTTATTTCAAGAAGTCTCATTACGCAAGATCCTCCTATTGCCTCTTGTTATTTATCTTTCAGTACTATCACCTTTTACTACCCTTTCTTCTTTCTTAATTCAAATTAATAAAGTCCTGCAGTGAATGATTCTTCAGTTCCTTTGAAATTTCTTTTGAAAGAGTGAGAAGTCCTCAAAAATCACAATACTCATAAAATGGTTGAGAGGGAAAAAACCCCTTTATTCTTTCCTCTAGACTTCAGTGACACTATGAAGTTTCACATAATTTGCAGACTGCATCTCATAAAATACTGGCAAAATTTATTCAATTCAAATTAAATAGATGTAGCACAGAGTAATCTTTCTCTATTAAATATGTCACTTTTTGCAATTGTTTCTTAATATCCCTCACAGCTTCCATCTAAGATTAGCACTTTCTTTGCTGCCACAGTTTCACTAACCTACTGAATTATTCACTGAAGCATAACCTTCAGATATCAGGTTAGAAAGACCTTGATTATGGCAGGAAGTGAACTGTATAAACCATTTTTCTTTAAAAGAAAATTTCTCAGTATAGAAAAGTCTGAAATGAGATAAGTATTAAATGTGTGTAAAAATTAAGTTCATAATTGATAGGAATTTAGTCAACTGTGACATTCCTGTATCTTGTTTATAATGACGTACAATAACATTCTAGATACCATTTAATAGTGAAAACCGTGCATTTTCATGGTGCTTATTTAAACTTAAAGTACAAGCCAGGATATCCATAGAACCATAGAATGGTTTGGGTTGGAAGGGATCCTAAAGATCACCTAGTTCTAAACCCCCTGCCACGGGCAGGGACACCTTCCACTAGACCAAGTTGCTCAAAGCACCATCCAACCTGGCCTTGAACACTTCCAGGGATGGGGCATCCACAATGTCTCTGGGCAACCTGTTCCAGTGCCTCACCACCCTCATAGTGAAGAATTTCTTCCTTATATCTAATCTAAATCTACCCTCTTTCAGTTTAAAGCCATTACCCCTTGTCCTCTCACTACATGTCCTTGTAAAAAGTCCCTCTCCAGCTTTCTTGTAAGCCCCCTTCAGGTACTGGAAGCCTGCTATAAGGTCTCCCCGGAGCCTTCTCTTCTCCATGCTGAACAACCCCAACTCTCTCAGCCTGTCTTCATAGCAGAGGTGCTCCAGCCCCCTGATCATCGCGGCCCTCCTCTGGACTTGCTCCAACGGGTCCATGTCCTTCTTATGTTGGGGGCCCCAGAGCTGAATGCAGTACTCCAGGTGGGGTCTCGCGAGAGCATAGTAGAGGGAGAGAATCATAGAATCAGAATCATTAAGGTGGAATCACCTCCCTTGACTGGCTGGTCATGCTTCTTTTGATGCAGCCCAGGATACAGTTCACTTTCTGGGCTGCAAGCGCACATTGCCAGGTCATGTTGAGCTTCTCATCATCCAATACCCCCAAGTCCTTCTCCTCAGGGCTGGTCTCAATCTGTTCTCCACCCAGCCTGCATTTGTGCTTGGGGTTGCCCTGACCCTTGTGCAGGACCTTGCACTTGGCCTTGTTGAACTTCATGAGGTTCGCATGGGCCCACATCTCAAGCCTGTCAAGGTCCCTCTGGATGGCATCCCTTCCCTCCAGGTGTCTCAGCTGTAAAGTAGACCTGTGGAATCTCTCACACAGATTTAACATACTGGACAAAGAATATTTACATCCAATCCTGATTTTGTCCCATTTGCTGAAAATTACTTTTAAGGGGCTCTCAGCTCTGGAAACCACGGTGACAGAGTGGAAGGCTTCCCTACAACAAACCGCTGTTATTGACCATTACTTTGTGCCAATCCACTGTTGAAAGGTCATTTGAACACCTATCAAGGAGACAACAGCTTCAGGAACACTTCATTTGTGAGTGTTGAAATACAAACTCACCATTTGCCTGCCTGCTTCTCATGACCTGTCCGGTGGCACCCAGGAGCTGAAATGTAATTGTGAAGTTTAACAGGCTTAAACACCCTTGCTTTTAGAGGTACTATGATAGCAAAATGTCAGGGTAAACAACATTCTACAAATTATTCTGCTAGTCATGCATACAAATTTTCATAATGACTTGACCTAGAATAGGAACAAAATGTGTTTTCCTAACGTGGGTGATAACTGCATAATTATGCAACTGATTCTGCTAATATTATCAGCCTTATGTTACTTTCCCAGATGTCAGAGAAATGCCACAGAAGGAGAAAACAGGTGGTAAGATTGTGGGATATTGCATGTTAGTACAGCCCATAACAGAATTTTCTATGTAGATTTGTTGATTGTAGTTTGAAGAACTATAATATAAAACATGCTGCACACAGATTTAATGTTTTGGGTTTAGCAGGACCTTCAGCAAATTTTCTGCTGTGCAATGAAATGTTCAGTTCCTAAGACATGTTTAAACCTCTTGCTTCCTCTTCTCTGTCTCTCTTCCTCCAAGTGACGTTTGTGGTTTGTAGGGCTTTATGAACATGGAAGGGTGTCACTTATGGACAGCTAAATTTGCATTAAATGAGTATGTGAATTTGCAAGTCAGATATCATTTTAAAAGAATACAAGTAATGTAAAGGAAACTATTGGTTTTATGAATTTTTAAAAAAGGATGTATATATATTGCTCTTCAAGGGTCCTTAGACAACAAGAAGCATTTGAAAGCAGTGTGGGACATCATAAAAATTGGGTTCATGTTGTGGGTGTATAGGTGATTTTTTTCCTCATGTTTTAATAAACATTATGTGTACATACATCATAAGGATACATGCAGTCATGTATCCTTGTATACATTTATTTGGTAATTCAACTCTGTATTTACCCTGTGTTTATTAAAGAAGTATGCCTTTGACAAAAAGGTCTGCAGCTGTGGCATTTGAATTGCAGACCAAAAATACATGTGAAAGAATTAAACTTCCTATATGGGAAGGAGGCTAAAATGTCTACTTAGGGAAATTGATCATTTTGTACTTAGAAATATATGTTGGAAGTCACTGTGGGCATGACTTAGTATATGCTGTTCATTTCAGTCTAACTGTATCCACTGAAGCTGCCTGGGAATTGCATCGAGAGTGTTCACAATTCTTTAGTTCCTGCATTTTTGCCTTTTGGTAATGTTTGCTAGAAATCTTGTCAGGCTTAAAATAATTGGAAGCAAACTACAATATCAGCACTGAAAATGGAAGTTGTAAAAGACAGAAAAGATTGTGGTAGTGGTTCTTCCAATAAAATAGACAAAATGAACATCTCATTATGTGCCTGGAGATTGTATGATAATCTGAAACCCTGACTAAAAGGAATGTTATTCAACTGATCCCCCCCCCCCCCCCAATGAATTGATCTGCCATCAGGCTAGAAGAAAAGTTGTGTAATCTGAGGCAAGCTACCTTTATTTGATTTTTACCTTCCCTATTTCATGGGAATGTTTTGAAGAAGAAGCCGTTTATTAACATGTGGAAAATTTGCCTTTAATGGAATGATAGGAGAACCCAAAATATGGCAAGGAACTTAAATATTCTTGCTCATTTGTTTCTGAAATGGCTTTTTTTACATCTGGTTCTGCAAATATACTTTTACAGAATCCTTTAGAATTGGAATCAATAGAAAAAAATTATCTGCTGAAAAATGGAAAAGTATCAGATCAAAACTTGCTTTTCATGTTAAGACTTTGGGTAATTGATGGACAAGCCTGGACTTCGAATGTTACACTTTCTTCAGATTTGTAGGCATTTGGAAGGTTAATAGCAGACATATGTTACAGTGGTTGCCAATAGCAACCCCTGTGATTCAGGTTGGGTTCAAACAGCCATTCAGCCCCACTTGTCCCCGCTCATTAATTCCAAAAGCTGGCCATGCAGATTGTTTTGGGGGATGACATTTTACATGTGTGTCTAGCAGTCCCTTCTGTATGTATTTATCTAAACATTTGTATTTCTTCCATCACCACATTACACAAGTGTGAATGAATCTTGGCTGACAACATAGCTGTGAGGAATGGAGAGGGAGTATTATCTTCCCCATTTAACAGAGAGAAAGAACCAAGATTTTAAGACTTACTAAAAGTTTCAGAGAAAATAGGTGTCACTGCTGGATATTGCTGCTGAAGTGTCTGAGCCTTTATCTGCTTTTTCCCTTTTTTCTTGTGTCCATGTAGAAACATGCCTGAGTCTTCTGTGCCAGCAGCTCCTTTGGATTGCTACCAGGGATGATAGGTTGGCTCTTGGAAAGGGTTTCGGGATTCCTAGCTTTATAATAACAGTTTTTTGCATGGTGTAATTCAGATTTTTAGGCAGATATGTGTGTGTCTGTATGTGCATATTTGTTATTCTTGCAATCATTAAATATTCATTGTCATCAGGTATGCATATACAGACATTTTTGTGATAAATTGCCTACACTATTTGGTGACAGTCAAGCTACTCAGGGATCTACTTGTAGTTACACTGTGGAAGCTGTTCCAATAAATGTCTGGGTTTTTTTCTCCTTAAACAGCTAATAGATACATCCTCCAGTCTCAATGGGATTGGGAAGAAGCTTGTGAAGCCATGCCCCAAGGCAGATGAACTGCACCTAGAGAGATCTAAAACATTATGCAGATAACATAAAAAGGAAATGCTCTTTCAGGAACTGATAAGCAGCTTGGAGAAAAAATAAACCTCTGAACCGTTCTTTGAGTCCACCCTTAGCAGTCCACTCTTGGACTTAGTATCTATAGCTACCCCTTTCCCTCATGCCTACACTGCTTGTCCAAAGCTTGACTCTATTGCTACATTGTGCAGTAGAGGGGAATAAAAAAAAATTGAGACTGCATGCAACTCTGTTGATAGTAGTTTTCAAATCTTCTATCATGTTTTGTAAGGGACAATGCACAGTCATTGCTAGACTATTTGAAATGGGTAGTGTCATTCTGATTGATGTATTTATCTAGCACACCTTCATACATTTCCTTTTGTTGTCTTATACTTTCTGAGGAATATTCCTGAAAGTGTATGGTTAAGCCTGTCGGACAATCACATGCAAAAGTGATTCTTAGCAGTAATGAGAAGTATAGAAAAATAGTTATAAATACAACTTGCTATTGCATGGCAGGATTGTCTCTCCTTAGTCCCCCAAGGTCTGCTCAGCATAAGGAGGATAAAATAGCTGAACAGATATATAGTCTAGCTACCCTCTTAAGAGTCCGGTGTGTACCTGTTCTGGCAAAGGGACTTCTGGCAAGCATCTCTCCATTGTGAACTTGTTTGGGACCAGTTTAGTAGTAGATTATAAGTATGGTGGGTTTTTTGTGCAAATGAGTGTGGATGTTTCTAAAGTAAACTGATGCATTATTACTCTGAACACACCTTGCAGGGGTCAATAAGGAGTTTTGCCCACAGCAGGCTTGATAGTCATACATGTACCCAAATGGCACCCATTAGGAGAGGTGGTCTCTCCCTTCTCCTAAATAGGGTAAGGTGTAAAGTGAACCCTCTGTTCTCAGGCATGAGTTGCTGCTAGCATCCATCTCCTTCTCCCTCCCACCCTGTACTATGATGAGTAATATACCTGCATTACAGTTAAGTGCTCCTGTTAACAAGCTAAGAGAACCCAGCTTCAGGTGAGAGAGCTACTGCACATATATTTTGCTGAAAGGAAAGAAAACTGGTGAAACTCTGTCTCAGACACATGAAATGGAGACAATCATGAAAGAATGGGGAAAGAAAAACGTCACAAGGAAGGCTGAGAAGAGCTTAAAAAAAAGAAAAAGAATTGGAATAAGAAAGGAAAGATGTATTTAAAGATTTCAAAAAAGGGAACAGATGGAGGGAGATTCAGTATTTACAAATGGGAGTGAAAAATTAATTTGGAAGGAAAACACACTAAAGGGGCTATGAAAAGGAAACTAGTAGGGAAGGAGAAAGGAGGGGGAGAGCAGGAGAAAGGACTGAGGGAAGAACAAAAGAAAGAACAAAGAACAAAATTCGGCTCATTCTGCAGTTATTGTATTTTGGCCATAAATATTTGCAGGTGGTTACAGTGGTAATTTCCCCACTTCTCCTCCCCTTTTCCCTTTTAGAACCAGCTCACAAATCAGTAGAATCTCCAAAACAGATGAAGCTGTTAAAAAGCGAGTTCTGTGTCTAAACCCACCACAGTCGCTCCACGACATCCACATCACTGTAATGATGTTTTCCTCTTTTTCAGAGTGCTGCAAGGCACACGGAACTGGCCCATCATTGTATTACACTAAACTTGAAGCAGCCTCTCTCTTTAACAAAGAAACAAAATGAATATAACTTTTTCTTTGAGCTTCATTGACAGATCCTGGGCTTGTTGCTCTTTGTGTGTGAACATTTTCGGTTGCACTTGGCATTTTCTTAGCACGTTTGGGCTTTTACTATTTCTGTGCATATTAATAGTAATTTACAAGTGTGAAATGTTTCTGGAAACTTGCCCAACTTCAGTCACTGGCATGACTCTCCATGCCTGCAGGAGGGTCCAGCTTCCCTCCTTCTGTGGCTGCTGGGGTCATTGCGACTGTGAATCTCTCTTTTGCTGCGGAGCTTCCGTAGGAAATCAGAAAAGGTTTGCAAGCGCGTCTCTCGCATATTTCTATCCTTTCTCTGATAATCTTTGCTCGTGGTTGCGCTGCGCTCTGTGTGTGGTGGTGGCAGTTTCACCTGCCCACTTTTATGTGTCATTAGTTGTCACTGTGCTCCTGTGTCTGGGTAGACACGTCTACACCGGGAGCAGCTTCGGCATCATGTCTGGGCCTTGTAAATCCTGGCAGCAGCAAAGGCTTTGTGACAAAAT
Organism: Fregata magnificens; assembly: GCA_013389945.1. Taxonomy (NCBI): domain Eukaryota; kingdom Metazoa; phylum Chordata; class Aves; order Suliformes; family Fregatidae; genus Fregata; species Fregata magnificens. The sequence goes on from WAAD01009603.1 coordinate 122,512, forward strand.
AGAAGAATGACAATTAATGACGGCTGAATTTGGGAGAGGGAGGAGAAACATGCCTGGGTTGTGTGGAAAGATGCATTTCGAGGCTCTTGAGCACGAGGCAACATTTTACAATTCAGGCTACAGTTTTAAAGCCTGGATAGAGAAACCCCTTCATCCGGCAGAGCTCAAAGCCTGTGTTAATATCTGCCATTTGCAGAGCCTTTCGACTTCAGCGGGAGCTAGTTTTCATCTGGTGGGAACGTCACTGGATGATTGAGGCATTATCGCTTTGAAAAGGACCTTAATCGCATGATCAGTCTATAAATTAGATTTTACTCAGTGCAAGCCGGGGTGGCAGGACTAGACCCCTTGACTTCAGGGGGACCACTCACTTCAGTAAGGTTTTACATGGTGAGGACTTTAGATTTAAGAATACATACTTCATTTTCTGCCAAATATTCAATAAGAGTTAACCTTACCAAATTATTCTGAGCTCTGCAAATGCTAAAAATATACGTTCATTTAATGTGCAGGATTTTTGTTTACAATGGGCATTAAACAGAGGGAATGTCAGTGTAAGAAGAGGTGGACTTAATGGGTTAAAAACTGTGTAAATGTTACTCTAGTTAAATTACAGCTTGTTGTTCAGATGAATACTCTCCACTTCTCATATAGCTTTAAATTATGGACAAATGCTTGCAATTGTGAACTACCTACATTGTGGCTGCCTGTTCCCAGGCTTCATCAACCCTAGCTGTCCAATGGGATTACTGTAAGCTTTCACGGCAGTCTGCCAGCCACTGATCAGAAATTCATATCCCTGGATGTTAGATTGCTCTCTTTATTCCATCCTTGTGATGGCTGTGATTGCTGTCATGGTGTTAGGTTAGAAATTAGCATTTTGTGGCCCAAATTTTGCCATCCAGAACATAATCAGAAAAGAGAGAGGGAGAGGGGGGAAAAAAATCAAAGAATAGTAATTTCATCTGTCAAAGAAGGGAAATGCAGTGTTACCATGATACAGATGTCTACGAAACTTAGGTCAGGAAATGTTGTGGTATTTATGGTCCTATTTGGTGAATGCTTAGGCAGGTGGTGCTTTTCTGTTACTGCAGACCTCTGCTCATAGATTAATGTTTTTCCTCTGATAAAAAAAAAAAAAAGTAAATAAATAAAAATCCATCGGTGAAACTATAGGTGGGCTTCAGAAACTCTTAAATTAAAAAAACCAAGGATCTCTAGCAGATACTTTCAAGGACATGCTGAATTAATCACAAGAGGCTGGTTAGCAGGAGGTCAGGGAGAGACTTCTTAGCATCATTTTGGGTCATATGTCTAGAGGCGATGGCAGTATGTATGTGCTGTATTGTAATATCCCATTTCTAGTTTTCTTGTCTCAGTCAGAAAAGGATGAACACATATTGCATAGGGCTCTTGAAAGGAAAGAGACACTGGTAAAAATCAGTAGTTTGGAGGTTTTTTCCTATTCTTTAAAACTGAGTCATATCTGACTGGCTAATAAAAACATGTCATTGTACATTGATTTGTACTATATTTAGCAGTCCTTGTATTCCTGGTATTTTATTAGCTAAATGTGTTATTTCTGATGATACAAAGGTGGTGATTAAACAGAACAGTAGTAGTCACTGATAGATTTAATGAACATTTATTATTGCTCCAGACAAAAATTTTTCTATTAATCTGTTTCAAAACAATTAATCGGGGCTTATTACAGAAAATTATGGAAAACAACTGTTTAAAATTTAGTGTAGAGATATGGTTAGGTCCTTAAAGGTAGCTTGTTATTCTTTTTAGGCAACTCACAGACATGCTAATTTTTCCTGTCATTAGTACTGAGCAAGCTGGAAGGATTCTGACATGCGAGGTGCACAGATTCTGTTAGGAGCCTTGATTTTTATCCACCCAAGCTTATCCGTCATCTTTAATCATGCAAAAAGCAGGATTACTTAATCATTTCATTTTATTGAAAAGAAAAAGAAAGATTTACATTAAAATGATGACATGCAAGAAAAAAATAAATTGAAAATGATTATGAAGAAAATGTAATGTAGAGACTAAAGCTCCATTGGTTTTGTGATGCTCATTTAAAGCAATGATCTAGTAAAGCCAAGATATAAAAGTAATGATGATGTTAGCTGCTGAAGTATAGCCATCTTTGCATTTTAACATACTTTCTAACATGAGGTGTGTAGTTGATTACAGCAGATAACTAAGGAAGATACTGTTTTTCACCTATGTTGTATTTATTCCTTGCATTAAGTTGTACCTTTGTCTGAACTAAGTGTGTTTTAGCACACAAATGTTAACAGGCAAGGCATACTACCATTTTCACAAGCACTTCAATATGCATGTGCCTATCTGTTAATCTCCCTATATAGGATAGGCCAAAATTATAGCGATTTTTAGACTATCTCTAGAAAGTTTTGATTTAATGCAAGTGTGAATTATATTTTGGAGATAAAATTAACAAATTATTAGTGAGTGGCTTCTGTATCTTTTAGATTTTAAATATTGTGTTGTATTCCCTACCAGTTCTAGGTTTCATACACTTGATTTAATATATTCCTTTTTTTTGTTTGTTTTTTCCCTTTACCCATTTTGAATATTCTTTTAAGGTAATAATTTTTTTTTCTTATGCAACCATTGTGTTTAGGTATGTCAGAATTTAGGGAGTAAAAGAGGTGGGGAAAATATACCTGCAAACTTTTGATGTCACAAAACATTTGTTTAGGAAACATATTATATTTTCCAAAAGAAAGTTTGTTAAAGGAGAAAAAAAGGAGATATTTTCTTATGTGAGTATAAACAACAAGTGGTGTATTTCATCAAAGAAAATTTATTAAAAGTATCAGACTTTTAGGTCTTGGTTTGATATTTACATAAAATGGTGCATTAAACAAGTAATTACATTACAAATCAATGTTTACCAATTAGGTCATTAATAATTCATTCTACTATACTAAGTTGAGTGAATTTAAGGTTGAATACTCTGGTGCCAAATTGTTTTAGGTACATTAAGATTTAATGAAATCTGAAAAATACCCAACTTTTTCCTTTAATACATAACATTTCTAGGTGTTGAATATTCATTTTATTTAAAGAGATTAAAAAAAAGAGAAAACAAAGTTCAGGTTTTTTTCAGCTTTGCATCAGTGCAACAATCTTGTATTGCTACTGGAGTTGAGACTGTAGAAATAAGAAATAAACCAGAAAAGATAAAAATAGGTGTGTACCTATTTATTTGAATCTAGTCATTCACTTCCTGACATTAGCTCTGTACACTGCTTAGTTGTGATAGCTGACTGTTTTGAGAGGTAACCTTCTAGAAGCAGAGAAATGGTTAAAAATGTCATAGGGTAAAACCGTATGAGTGGGGGAAAAGATTGGGAGTCCCTAACTGCAAGAACAGTTCTTGTTTATATGTTGTTTCTGAGTTCTGTTTTAGAAAGGATGTAGTTATTATTGTACAAAAAATATTAGCTAGATAAGAAATTTAGCCTTCTTATAGATTCCTTATGTTACTATAAAAAACTGCTAAAACTCCCTCTGCTACCATGGACATTTTATATACTTTGAGAATTAAAATACTGCATTTAGTTTAAAAAAAAACACAAACAAAAAGCCACTTTTATTTTTTGAAATATTTTCTATTTTTCCTGCTTCTTGAATGCATCCATCTATCTCATAATTTCACAGATCTTAGAAATACAACTGGACTCATAGCGAGATGTTTCAATATAGGGCAAATGACAACATTCTGCATAGTGACCGTGAACATTTTTAGGCACAGGAATAATGGATTTGTAGTTTGTCTTCTAATAATACAAGAGAATATAAAGGATTTTATACAATATACAGTTACTTCCCTGTAGTGAAGAAGTCAAGTCAACTTATTTTACAGATGCAGACTGAGTAATACACTGAGGATAA
>WAAD01009603.1:126486-141260 GCA_013389945.1 Fregata magnificens
TTTTTTTTTCCCCTTCCCCCCCCCCCCCCTTTTTTTTTTCAGGCTGGCTAAGGTTATTCTGATGGTATGATTCTTGTTCAGATGCGGAATTAATGATATTTTGATGGTTGTCCTGAAAACAGAAATATTTGCTGAAAAGAATTAGGTCTGATCTTATACTGACTTATTTCCATGCTTTTATATCTGCCTCCCTAAAAGAACTGCAGATGTAGGTTTATAATTTGAGTATTTGCCTAGCCACTTGCAAAATGTTAGCAAGAATCATGTTATTTTGGATGACATGAGACACTTTATACCTAACCAATAACTTGGATTTTGCAGTATTTGTCATGTTATAGCCTGAAGAATCTTCTTTTGTTCCTTTTCTGGAAGGTTTTTCTATTTTGAATGAAATTTTTGAGTATTATCTAGAAATTTACTTCCACAGATATTGAAATGTACTTTTGTTAAGTTTCCATTAATTCCTGATAAATTATAGCCATAGTACTGAAGGCAGACACTTATTATTTGTTAGGCATCCTTGAATATGAAAATCTTATTTGCTTATTAGAAATAATGAAAGCATAGTAATCAAAACAGCAAAGACGGGTGACAAAAAACTGCAACACGTTTTAGTAACTATAATGTTTAAGCAATAGGTGGCAGTGTTACCTAAATACTCTTTGCTTTGAATTGGAAAAGAATGGGAGTACTTAAGAGGAACAGGACATTTGTTTTACTTGTACATAATTGCAGATTTATACAAACAAATTTTACATCGTTAAGGATGTTTTCAAAAAGTTTTCCTAAAAAACTTTAAATTCAGAATCCATTATCACTTAAATGACCTATATTTTTGTGTTATGTGATTTATTAGTTAAAACATGATATCGGAATCTAAAATATTCAACTTGTATCTGAAAAATAAGAACATTTTCCTATGACATACTGTATTTGAAAATGTCATCCATTTTAACTTCATTATATATTTATAGTAATAAACACCAAGCATGGTATTAGAAAATATATTACTGAAATTACTTTTCTGGTTTATTACAAATTTATAAATTTAGGACCTAGTTAATAAAGCTTATAGCACATAGTGCTTCTGTAGAGATTACAGGATAAACTTTATGAATTCTTTTAGTATGTACAGCACAATATCACAGAATATACCTGCACTAATCTACAAATACTGTTTCTCTCTTTATGTACAAGTAGGCACTCCCTTCCACACCTTCTGAAAAGCATGCATTAATGAAAAAAGGGTGGCATTGCTTAGCAAAACTGATGCTTGAATATACATTTCTAAACTGAAAATGCCAATATGCATATCCACTTAAACATAAAATGCTTCACAAAATGCAACATTTTACATTACAATCAAACCCAATTAGTTTAAACCATTTTGGTCCTTTGAGTGCTACTTACGTATATTTCACCATATAATAATTAAAATACCATACTGACCAATGCAGCAGCCATACTCCATACCATGTGTTCTACCTCTAGGATACGGCTTTCATACAGTAGCACTTCCAAGAGATGTGTTCATCAGTGTGTGATAGAAACACCATGCTGTACTTTTTTTCAGTTTGAAGGGAGGGGGGGAAAGACATGTTATAGTATGTAGTCTTAGTTTGATAATTACACCTTAACTATTCACTATGTTATATCTATTGTTTCTTAATCTAAATTTAGGATGTTGCTTGTAAGAAGGAGAAAGGTAAATGATAAACATGCCAGTGAAAGAAGATAGTGATGGATAGAAGCAATGATGAAATGTGTCTGATAGGGTAGTTTTCTTCTGTACCACCATTTCGTTGCTGCTCTGGGATTACAGCAAAATGGTGGCTACTTATATTTTATGGAAAATGTAAATTTTATGGTAACCTTCCTATAGATTCCAAATTGCTTCTCCCCTCCATCCCTATTATATTGCTTTGTTAGAACGAGCGAGCGGTTTGCCTTCTGAATCTTACAGTACTACGGAAATGTAAAAGCTCAGTTGCAAAATTCTGCATTGACAGTATAGACTTTACTTACATACATCTGATTAAAACAAAACATAATCAAATGGGAAAATCATGTTGTCTTATAACTACAGATAGGGTACTAAATAGCCATAGGTAAATAAATAAGATTTGAAGTATAATCTTGTTTTGCACAGCACCGAACTACTGTAGCTGAGTGCAAACATTTGTGACTCCCTTTTATTATTTTGGAAAAAACTTAGTCTTTATTATCAAACAATTCTAATAAGTAGTAGATCTCAAGAAGGAGAAAAGAGATAAAGTCCTAACGCTTTGCTTTCTAGCCTTACTGTTTCTCTATTCCCAATAGTTGACATGGCGTGGAGTGACAACACTCTTGTAAAAGATCCCCTTATCTACCTTATTGGGTAGGAGTAAGATACTGAAACAGTACCTTACTGAAACAGCTTTTTGTTTTTGTTGCAGTTTACAGAAGGGTGTTACTTGTGATAATATTTTTCCCAAGTACGTAATTTTTAGAAATGAACATAATTAGAATATGTGGCTTATAAATCTGATTTTTATTAACTACATGTGTTAAAAGAGAGAGAATGCAGGAAAGAAAAAAGCAAAGGGGAGTTAACAGAACCAAATTAAGAATATGAACTGAAAGAGAGAAAGTTAGGGAAATATTACAATACTGGCTTCTTAAATTCTGAACGGAAGATGCTTTATAAAATGCATTGTTTCTGTAATTACTCCATTATAGTTAAATTGTATTATTAAAATATGGAGTATTTTTAAAGTGCAATTTTATCTCTCTCCAGATAGATAGATATTTAAAATTAAATGTATATATTATTATCTAAAATTTCTTTGCCTAATTTTATGATGTGCTTGTTATAAGTTACCTCAATTTTGAAGATGTGACATTTTAAATAGTAGAAAAAACCATATATTAAAAAAATTAGCTTCCAGAGTGATGTTGCACTGTTTGTTTATTGGCTGGATATAAGTGAGGTGATAAAGTATTGAATTTAAAGCATGTCATAATGGAGTACTTGCACTGATACTACTTATTTTTAAGGAAGCAAGTTCTTCAAGGAGTAAATTCTTTCCTTGAATGTTTGTAAGTCTTATTGAATTTGGCATTGTGGTGACTGTAATAACACAATCTATATAAGAGTATACTTTATCTCCAGAGATACTGGTTACCTATAGGCAGAAGTGGTGAATGGATATTGAAATTTATATGAACGTGCACAAACACGCTATCCTCGTTAGCATATCATGGCAGCTAGAGACAGAAGAGGTGCTATGTTTCAAGTGTACCTTTAACTTCCACCTCACTCTCCACACTTTTTGCACAAGTGAATCAGTTGACATCCCTTACAGTAAATGGTGAGTCACAGCATTATGTAAAAACAACATTGCTCTGAATCATTTCTGATGACTGCATAAATTTAAACCTCAATATTAATTTTTTGAAGTTATCTTGTTCTGAAATGCTTGAACATATTTGAATAGAGATTTTAAATGTAAAAATGGTTAATGACTTAAATATTTTTATGATGCAATCATAAGCTTCTAGCTGCAATATGACCATTTGTTTTGTTGCTCTAGTTTCTTATTTATAGCCTGAAAGTTGGCAACATTGTTAGGGAGGACCCAGTTAGGAAACCATTCTATTTCATACCTAACAAAAAATACACTGATCTAAAACTAGATGACTTTATTTAAAGTTGGATTTTTTTTTCCTTTGTAACTTGTTTATTTTAGCTGTATATTTACATGCAAAGCTTAGAGTACTTTGAAGTTCTGTACTAAATGAAATAATACCCAGGAAGATCTAAAAATCTGTTTCCTAATTTTACATGTTTAAAGAGAACTAATGTGCACCATACTTTTATTTTAATAAAAAAATCATAATTCTGAAAAACTCTATATCAGTCTATGTATTAATCTTTTAGCAATATTAATCATACAATAAAACATAATTTTACATGGCAAAATATGCTATTTAAAACTGCTAAATAATAACATCAATATTTGTGTAACACAATATAAGTATTTCTGGTTTATAGAGGAGTTCTGTAGTCATTTGTTTTTAAAGTTCTCTGCTGTATATAGAAATACAGCTTTTGATTCTTAAAAATTGAGGATATATTACTGCAAATATATGATGAGCACAAGTTTTAGTATACGCATTCAAACTTGCATAATAAGAATAAGAAAAAACATATTCAAAACCCACCAAACTTGTAATGTGCTCATGCCAAACCAAAACAACATCAAAAGTAAACTGAAACATGTTTAATCCTACAAAATTACAGCTGTGCAGGTTAACGTTGGTTAGGTCCGAGTCTGTCAGGGTTGCTGTTGTGATCCTTGTTTTCACTGTAGATCAGACTGAAATCAACTATGTGTCAGCAGATGCAGTTAAAAAATAATTAGATGTAAGGATTTATGGCAGGTTGTTGTAAAGTTGTGGGTTAAGATAGGACTTAATATTTTTTAAAAAAAGGATATTTTAAATCCTGAATGAGGTACAAACTATTTAAATATTACAGGATTGTTTTTAAAAAATTTTTGCAATGCTTTCACATGTAATGATACTAAAAACAAGGCTGCTGATTATTTTATTTCTTTATTTCAAAACGTGATAGTCACAATATATACAGAAACTATTCAGAGGATTTTTATTTTGTATTTTCATTCACATGTTCAACTAAATTTTTCTGTGGACTACTAAATAAGTTACCTGCTGTATCAATTGTCATTGAAGAGCTCAAAAGTTTTGTGCTATCCAAAAAGACCCAGCACCAGGAGAACAGTCTAATCCTTTTTATTGAACAGGTATTGCTGTCTAACGAGTATGCTATAGCTTGCTTCATGTCTGCAAACTCACTATTAGCTTGAAAAGTGAGTGTGTGTTTTTCAGTATGTTTAAAAAAAATTTAAAAATAATGTTAAAACCCACAAATACATTAGTGTTGCCTCAATTAACTTCTGTTGAATAAACATGATCGTTTATGTAGTGTCCTGTAAAACAGAGATTTCAGAAGGATGTTAGTTTTGATTCTGAATTTTCAGAAATTATTGTATTTTGATATGACTGTGAGGTCTATATATAAGAGCATTTTGGCTTTTCTGTTTTATTTTACAGTTAAAAATATTTGATTAAAAAAATAAAATAACAGTTTAATTTCTGATAAGCTGCATTTTTTAGTGCAAATTATTTTTGTTGTCTTAATGTCAGCCAGGGAACAAATTATTACTAGATAACTCAAATATAACTAATCACTAAGACCAACAAAATGAATGCCAATTTAAAAAACCCAAACCCAACACTTTTCTTTCCTTCCCCCCCCCGGCCCCCCACCCCATCTTCTTCTGATGCTGGCAAAGATAAAAGCTGTGCAATTACATCTCAGCAGCCAGGATTCTGAATTTCACTAGATTTGTCAATCAGAAAGCTTAATTTACTTGTTCACTTCCATAAAATTTAGAAGTAGAGGACAGAATGGTAACCTAGTCTTCTGTCTGTACTGGTGTAGAATTGTTTCCAGGCTGTATATTTATTTGGTAATGTTTTGGCCAGTTATTTTAAAATTGCCTAGCAGTGGGCCACTCTTTGCTCTCCAGGGAGATTTTTCTATTGGTTAATTCACAGTCAGGTTTTTCTTTTTCCCCTACTGATATATTCCCTTTATTAATTTCCTCCCATTACTCCTAGTTATACCTCCTTTTACTATGCTAAATAATTCCTTTTATGCTAAATAATTCTTTTTTTCCATTTTTGAGTTATCACTCTGTAACATTGCTGTTCTCCTTTTTATGGAAACTGTCTCAAATTGGCAAGATCTAAAATATGCTGAGTTAAATCTGCTATAAAAGACTTTATTGACAATTACTATAACTTAAACACAGTCCTGCTTTAATAAGCTCAGCTAAAACTGAAGTTTGAATAATTTTTGTTAGCTGAACCAAGAAATCTATTAAAAGGAGCCCTCTATTTTGAACTGTTTTGTAGTGATGTAATGGGGCCAAATGATTAAGCATAGCTTAGATAGCCAAAATCCTCTGGGTCAAATTACCCTGTCTGCTGAGAATCACAGCAGGGTTGAAAGAAACACAGACGCCGGACAAACGTTTCTGCTAAGAAGAGGAAAAGTAGTACAAGACTGTCTCCTTTTTCCAGAGTGGAAGCTAATTCTGTAGGCTCTCCTTCCCTCTCTGTTTTTTCCTGAAGGCTGGAGACTGCCTAGCACTGAAACCTGTGGATACCCCCTCCCAAAACACTGCTTTCTCTTACCGTCTGTGGGAACGGGGACTTGCTGCGGCAAATTTGGCCTTATTCTGCTCCTGGCTTAGAGAAGAACTGGGCTGGTTTGTTAACTGCGTGTGCATGCGACGCAGCATGTAGGTGCTGGTGCAGGGCCAGAATCAGCCCCTCTGCGCCAACACCCTCATGTCCAGGGTCCTAGAAAGGTTGACTGAAGCATTGAGGAGGGAACATGCTTCACAGTAAGTATTATCTGCAGCCAAAATTTCTGGAGGGCTTTGATCAAGCTTTGTATATTGGAGGGCCCAGCTAGGGACAGGGGAACAAATTCTGGGCTGGCCGCCGTGGAGAGGGCTGCGCTGCCACTGACAGGGCAATGATAAGTAAGGTGAATGCACAAAAGCTCCTAGATTTTCGAAGGAGGAAACAGTTTTCCCTGTAAATCTCACGGCACGTTGGGAAAATTTGGATGGTAAACATAAGATAAACCATGTCTAGTTTTCTAAACTGTCTTCTATCTCAGCTTCCTTTCCCTGGAGAGATGCCTAAATTTAGTTAGAGAGGCTTTCACACCAGCAGCTTGACAAGGATTGAAAACCACTGCGATAATGTTGCACTGACGCATGCTACCATCATGGTTACAGCGAGAAGGTTTGCTGTTGTTTGACACTGTGCATATGACATTAGTAACTCTCCATTTGCATCAGGGCTGCTTTTGCAAAATAGCAAGCGGATTCTACCCTGGCTGAAGTTAATGGCAACTGAGGGCTCATTGCCTTTGACGAGCCAGACATGTTTCAAGAGTACCTGTGTGTGCTTAAATGGGGACTTGGTCTTTTCCCTTCAGTTGCTTATTTTTGTAAAACTTTGATTTCTGCATCTCACAGGATGGGGCCCTCCAATCTGTGTGTCTGTGTAGATAAATGTACTTTATTTTATTTAACTCTCTAAACTGATGTGAATTTGTACAAAGTGTTCAGTGTCATAGAGATGGCTGTCTTAATTACATTACTTTTGCTGATCAGCATACTGGTTCTGATAAAAATTAAGGCTGCTGAGATTCATCTTATTTTGCAGAGTTTAAAGCTGCCTTTAGAATATTTTGTCTGGTCTTGCAATATGATCTCCTACTGAGGATATCTGAAAAGTGACAGATAATGTAGGCAAAAATCCTACAAGTAGTGGTAAATGTTTTGTTTCACAATTACATTTAAAACCTTCGGGTTTTTTTATTCTGATATAATACATTTAAAACTATTCTGTGATCCCTTGGAACACGTAAAAGGTACTCCATGTAAACAGGTCCCTCTGCCCTTGTTCTTTAGACTGTAGTGAGGCTGCTGAAAGATTTGAGTGATGGTGCAACGCTTTAAATTAAATATAGATTTGGGGTTCTGAGCCTGCTGAATTGAGTGCTGTAAACATGGGAGGACCAATCAAAACAAACATAAGTGACACAAGTGATCTTCATTGAATCATTTGGCATTTCTCTTGACTTGTTCAGAGACAAATGTTTTTGTTTCCTTTTGTGGAATATTGTTTCTAGATCTAGTCTGAATTTTCATTTATAGAGAGTATATCGCAAGATAAATAGCATGCTTTTACCTTGAGCAGCTAGTTAAAAAAATGCAGAGCATAAAGCAAGGGAGCTGTGGCATTTGGAGGCTCTGTTCTTCTGGTGTGATTAACTATATTCCATTTCTGATCAGATGTGCTCTCTGTTTACAGTACCCTAACTCCATCATGTGCTGTTTATGAGTAAAATTTCCAACATGAAATTGCTATGGCTGAGAAGGAAGAAGTATTACGCGCATGTGTGTGTGTGTGTGCATGCGTGTGCGTATTCATTAACATTTGGGGTAGCAGGTGTTGAGAGCTCTTTTTCCTTGGTGTGAATATATTTTGCATCGGTGGAAGGCACTGAGAGATCTTATCCTGCAATCTTTTGTGAGCGGCAGCTTAACATTCTTTTTATTGCTTCACTAGAAGGGGACCATGCAAGCCAAGGCCCTTCTGCAGTGCTAACAGCTCCAGAATATTGCTCAGCTAAGTGATGAAGAGGGCTTATATGCTGAAAGGATTTCAGGAAGAGGGTTATCGTAGAAAAACAGAAACAAAAAAGACCCCCAAACCTAAAAGCATTTTAATTGGTCAGGAAACAGGGACAAGAGGGTCAAAGATTTATCTTACGACTTTGATTTTTGAGTGTAGAAGACTCGTTGGAAAGGTTGGACTTGAGTTGGAAGACTAGATGATTGTGTGCAAGTATAAGGATACGATTTTCTCACTTCTCTAGTTAAAGAGCCGGAAGGCGTAGCAAAGCAGCCCACGGAAGGGTGTTTATTCTTTGTTTTTTCCTTCTTGATCTGTACAACAGCTTGACTTCTCTACTGGATGAGTTGGTCTGGTTGTCCTCTCTTTGGTCCTTTCAGAGCCTTTTTACAGCTGCAGTCATGTTCGCTATTAAAAATGTGAGTAACTATGGAGAATTTCTTTTTTTAACTGCAGTAGAAAAATATGCTCCTTTGTAATAAAGGGAGACTGATGGAGGTAAAACAAAGATTAGGCCATTTCAACAACAGTCACTTAGTTGTGTAGTACAGTTCAAAGCACAACACAGAGAAACAGGGAAATAATGAACAACCCGTGCAGAGGTGACTTTAGGAGAGAGTAGAACGAGATATTAAAAATAAACAAAACAAGTCATTGATGAGAGCTATGCTTAATACAAAATGTATCTTTCCCCTTTGAAGGGCAACATCACACATCTAGAATGTCTCATACTGGCTGAGAAAAGAAAGACTAGTTAGTGGCCAAGAACACCCTGATGTTCTGTGCTACAAATTGAAAGTGAAGGTTACTTTCTTGTAGACTTTATCTTAAAGCAGTAAAACGGGTAGCTGCAGCTACAACTGAAAGTATTGATTTTGTAATTTCAGCAAATTAAGAACAAGACAGGAAACCTATTAAACCTTTCCACTGATTGCCAGGGCACTTTTTGGTGATGCTGGTGCTGACATTAAAATTACATGCGCCTGTCTCTTTAAAGCCAAACATATACATTTTACAGAAGATAGTGCCAGTTAACATGCTGAAAAAGGATCTTTATAAATCTGTGTAATTTCACATTTCAGATGTGAAACTTTTGAAGCCTGATGACATGAATGTCAAGCAGCACATCTAAAATTTTCATAAATTATGGTTCATGTTAGATGTGCTTTTATTACATTTTAATAAATTAAAATTTTCACAAAGCCAGAAGATTTTTATAATAATAGCAAAGATGGTAACGCTAGTAATAGCATTATCTGTCAGAACATTATGAGTAATGATTATGTAAAAATCTATGTAACAAAGGCTAACAGAAGAAATGATCAAATTATATTCTTCTGTATCTTGTATAAAACAAGTTATTTTATTACGGTAGCAAAAACCCAACTTCTCTTAAAGCAATATTTAAATTACTTTTAAAAATCAGTGTAATTAAATTCATATGAATTACAATAGTTAAGATAACTTTTTTCATAAAGGATTGTTTTAAAACTTTGCTTTAATATTACTGAGTATAAATTAAAATGTTGCGTCTTTTACAAGTGCAATATTTCCAATCGTCCTTAACAAGAAAATTTTTCATTAAAAGTGGGGCAGGGCAAGGGAAATTATACCTGGATCCGCTCTGAACACTCTATAAAGATGTAAGTTTCCAGTTTATCCAATTCATAAATATTTTGTTTCATCTGAGCAGCTATTTGGCATCATTCCAGTGTGTAAACAAGCATGGGTTTTACACACACAAATCTAATTTACAGGCAAATCTTCATCTACATTTACTGTAGTAGCCAGCAGTTTGTGATGTGCCTGTAACAGTGATAGAAGAGGCGGTGGGAACGTAACTTTTAAGAAGAGAGATTGGATTTGTAACAACAAAGGTGATCTTAAAAAATGTGGGGGAACACTGCTGAGAGACTGTGAGCCAAAAGCCTCCATCGGAGCAGACTTCAGGAACTTGTAGCAGGTATTTACACCATCCCTAAACATATGAATGAGAATGTGCAGCTTATGTTAGCAGTGAAGCAGCAGAATAGTGTATGAAAATGAGTACCAGGTGTGAAAATGTGTATCTAAAGATAAAGGTGTGGAATGGTGAAGTGGATTTAATAGTAAGAAAGGTCTGGAATAAGTAGGAGGACAGATTTAAGAGGAGTGCAGAGCTTCAAACAAATGAACAAACAAAATCTTTTTTTCTCTGTTGAAGGAGTAATGGACTTGGGGAATGCTGGAGCTCTGTAACCATGCGTCCGAAACCAGCAGAAGTTCAGGTGATAATGGTGACTCTTTGCAGCACGTCCCTTCAGTTTACAAGGAATGCACATGCATGCCTGCTTATACAGACCTATATCTTTCCCCTTTGTTTTCACAGCAGATATGCCAGGCTATTTGATGCCTGCCAAGTTGGATACACATTGCATATTACAAGTATATTCAGATAACACCTATAACTCCGCAAAAGCGTTGGTGCTTTATTGCACTGCACAGGCAGAAAATTGCACAGAGACATCCAGCTCCCACACAGCTTACAGTCTGGGCTTCAATGAACCTGGAGCAATGAATATGAAGAAGAGAAAGATGTAATAACAGTAACTACAGGTGCAGCGTAAGTTATTCACAGTGGCCTAAATACTTACAGGTGGCCACCAGGATAACCACTCCCAGATGGTGGTGATTTGTAGGGAGAGAGGCAAAAGGTAGCTTTTAAGGAGGAATTTAAAAGGATAAAGATCAGTCACTGCTTGAGAGATGACACTTTGTTTGGTGCAGGATGGCTTCAATAACCCAAGAAGGAGCTTTAACTTACCTTGCTAGAGTTCCTTCTGGTCATTTGACAATGCTGAGATTTTATTAAACCTGCTGTGGGTTTGAGCCTTCTCCTGAATTTCTCTTTGAACTGCCTTTTCTTCTTATTAAATGTTGGTTTTCCTTTCCTCCATCACAGGTACTCACTACCTGCCACTCTCCTGTAGATCTATAATTTTGCCAGAGTTGTGAGTGGTGGTGTTTCCACCTAAATTTTATCACAGGGTTTTTTGATTTGTTTGTAATTTTTTTCCAGAATCACCAGAACTTTTAATTGCATTTGTTTTTTTAAGGGAATGTTCCAGTTCTGAACTGGAACATATGCATGTATAGGTTTTGCATATTCATATGTGTATGTATATAAGTATAAATATGTACCAAAATCCCCCCCCTATTGGTTTCAGGAAGGTGGAAGAACCAAGAATTGCTGGGTGGCAGAAGGTGCACGCTAAAATGTGCAAGTCCTTCCTTTACTTCATATAAAGTGAAGATTAGAATGTCAGTCTTCCACATCCAGGGAGAAGACCTAAAAATTCAGACTGAAATAATGAATAATAATTTTTTTTCTGCAATATGAGAGATGGATGGAGATATAACCAGGAAGAACCAGTAGCCAAGTAAGGTGGGACAGTTGCTGGAATATCGCACAAAACCCAGAACCTAGTCTAGTGTATAGGTCTCCCACAGTCCTGGGAAGTGTCCTCATTAAAAGCTCTTTTATGGTATTCTGAGGAACTTGCTTTCCATATGAAACACTTGGAGAATCTGGGTTATGACCCAAGACAGAAAGGGGAAAAAATTATTAAATCTCCCAAAATGCTGCAGTGTAGTAGAATCACGTCCTGCACACCTTTACTTTCCCACTGAGAGTAATAGAAGCTTTTTTGACCCACGTGAACCTGTGCTCAAGAATGCACACGTGCATGCAGGAAAACACTGATCTTTATTAAAATTTGATTCTTGCCTTGAAGCCTGTCCAGAAGCGCAGAACCAGAACTGTCCAAAGGCCACCTGAAATTGAATCAACAGGTGACAAAAAGTTTTGCAGAAACATGTTGATTTTGTGGAAGGTAATTTTGGACACCAATACCTCCATTTCTTAGTGTGCTGTAAATGGCAAGAGCTACATTCATTTGCATAGTCTAGATAAGGTTATGTACCACTGCTGGAATTGTGAATTAGTTGAAAAATGTGTATACTGATGTTCTTGAGATATCGACATGAAGATCTCAAGGGCTGATTTTCAGTATACATACAGTGCAAATAACACTTATATTTGAGGGGTAAGGAAGTTAATAAAGATTAAGTTAATAATACTCTCTGATAACAGGATTGTGCTAAACGAAATGGTAGCAAACATGGGATGTGCTTTTAATAAATGGCGTCATTTCAAACTTAAGTCCCAACAAAGTGTCTGCCTGAATTTCACAGAAATAGTGTAAAAATCGCATAAGCAAAATAAATTCCTACAAGTATAACTGAAGAGAGAAATAATTAATTTAAATAATGTTAAATAAATTGCTGAAATAATTAAATCACCATTCTTGGATGATGTTGCCAAACTAGATGAACACAGATCTATGCAAAACCTAATATCAGTAATAGATTTTGTACTAGAAATAGTGATAATTTTTGTAGGCATTAAAATAGAATGTGATTACAAATGGTGATGAGGAAAATAGGAAAAGAGAAAAAATATTTTCTGACTGTTTGTTTTCTTCTGCATACAGTGTACACTATTCATGTACAGTAAATACAGAGCATGCATGCCTGTTGGAATCTACACAGGATTTTTTATTGTCTAAGTTCTGATTTTCCTGGGTTTCTTCTTTCACCTAGGTAAGCAAACTGATAGGAAGCAAGTGTTCCTTTATGAAGAATTGACTTTTTCATTGAGAAATCATTGAGTGCTAAATATTCTTTGATGACCTGAAAAATGTTTCTAAGGATAGCAGAAAGGAGAAATCTTTTGATGTTAAAAGGCAATTTTTTTTTCTTCCACTGCTTTCTAACAAGGGAAAAAAAAAAAGAGAGAGAGAGCAAGAGAGAGAAGAGTGAGAAGAGAGAAAGTATGCTGTCAGTTTATGGAATTCAGTGGTGTGTGAAATTCATAAAGGAATTTTGTTTTTATTTTCTTTGTTCCCTCCAAGTTTTCCTTATTGTTTAGTCAATGTTTCTACTGGGGCAAATACATGCAAGTAATGATTTTGTCTCATGGTTTTGACTAATAAAGATGTGGTTAAAGGCAGAAATGGTAAATTATTGTCTTGAATCAAACTTGGAAATAGTCAAGAAAATATCAGATGTTTTCCAGAAATAATTAAGTGAAAATCAATAGCTCTGTTTGTCAGTTCCTTACTACTTGTTATCTTTTCTCTAAGAAGGAGGAAATGAGTTGAGTTTTGGTTTTGGTTGAATCTCAGAATGTTTGAATGTTTTTCTGAACTTACTGAAATCATTCCCTTTCTAGCTTCTTAGGCATTTTCCATTGTTGTTTCTTCATCCTTTAAATGCCTTTATTATTGTTATTATTATTATCATCATCATCATCAGTTATTATTATTATTACTGGGGATAAGGCACTTTCTTAATTTGCTTTCCTTTGTTATTAATATAAATCAATTAACAGTTATGTGGAAAAAATGCCAAGAATGGTGTTTCTCTACTTTGTTGCCCACTGCGCTTCTCCTACACAGTACTATTTGCATCTCTTTCCCTCCCAAGTACTCTTTCAGACACCGTAAGCAGTGTTACATTCGCTGCTCTTGGGCCTCCTTCTATGCCCATGCCCCTCTTTTCTGCCTTGGAGAGTGCTTCTTAGATTGGGAAATATTGAGTCTATTGGTCACAGTGCAACTGGGTGTGTACATTCAGCAGGCATAAACAGTTTTCCATCTTCTGTTAATTAAGAGGTCTTCCCTCCTAAGTCACCAGTCTTTCAATTTGAGTGCCTGCTAGCACCACTCCTGGATCCTCCACTGGTCCTCCATTCCAGTTCCAGTTTTCCCAGTAAATGCCTCCCAAAAGAGGAGGATCGTCTTTCCCCACAGCCCCGACTTTTTCCATATTGAGTGTGGAAGATGACTATGGCTTCTATGTTCCCATGTTTTCCACTGAAAAGAAAATCCACCTATAATTCCCGTAAACCTGCAGGAGAGGTATTAGAACATTCTGTCTGCTGGCTCTGGTACCGTCCTAACCTTTGCAGTCTCAGCTTTCACAGTGGTAAATATCTAGATGTGGAGCTATGGAGTAAACTGTGCAAATGGAAATGTTTTATATTGTGATATTATGGGAAATGGAATTAGTTTTAGAATTCCGTTCTTGTTTTTTTCTTTTCAAGAAGCTCAAAGTTTGAGAAGTGTTATGTGGAAACAAATTGTTTGGTAACGTTCCTCTGGAATGTGATGGAGAAGTGATATTCCTTCTATCCTTTCACAGCATTTGTATCTATAATGCACATTTATAATTTTTTGCCCTGTTTTGTTAAATCTGTTTAGGTTTTCATGACTCCGTTGTTTTAGGAGTCGCCTAAATGTGCTAGATAACTCAATGGACAAGTGTTGCTTAGGCATGTTATTTTTTAAGCTCAACAGCACGCAAGGAAAAGAATAAGCCATTATTGTATCGTGCTTCTTTTGATTTCCTTGACAGGGTGTGGTGGTTTGACCCTGGCTGGACAC
>WAAD01009604.1:2151-15183 GCA_013389945.1 Fregata magnificens
CCCTTCCAACCCAAAGCATCCTATGATTCTATTAAGACACAACAACTTCCTTAAAGTTCCTAGTAAGAAAACTTCATTTGGTATTCTGGAACTTCATAACATTATCTATGATCAGTTTCTAACAGGAATTCATCTGCATTGGAAAGCTAAGAACCAAAAATAACCTATAGGAAGAAATGTCTTTATTCCTACCTAACACAATCCAGGAATGATGAAACAGGTCAGTACACCTATAGAACACTTTAGGGTACACTGGTTTAAAAGTTCAGGTTGGTAAAAAATATGTGGAATATAAGCCAAGCTTCATAATGCTTCTCTTACCTATTTTTATTTTGGATCAAGGTATATTTTCTATTTTTACTTGCAAATAGTCAAGTCCATGAAACCCAAAACCTCTGTAAATCATCCCCAACAATAAACTGCAGTAAAGTTGCAGTTTCCAAGCACCTGCAGTTAGGAAATACCAGAATTAAGTAAGCTATCTTTGTTTTAGCCGCTTCTGCATATACAAAATACGTTCATTGTACCATCATACACCATGCTTCTACACAACCTCCCCAGACTTTTTAGCGTTACTAGATAGATCTGCCATGAGGATCAAAGAAGGTCCCACTGACCGGTTTCTTTCTTCATGTTCTAAAGTTGGAATGCACACTGAAAATGAAGATGGAAATCGGAAAGGCAGGAACAAGGACGAAGATCTTGTGGTGAAAGTAATCAAATACTGCCCCCAGAACAAGATCGTGTCTCTATCTGTACCACAGATGCACAGCGGGTCACTTGTAATAAAACTTTACAGTAACATTTTTTCCTCCTCAGTTTCTGCGTGTCCAACTTCAGAGCCCACAGCCATACCTGCAGTCAGTGTGAAATGTACCCTGAACACAGGGAATGCTGCACAATGCTCCAAAATATTCAGGTCCTAAATAACCACCTCAAATCTACAAATACATTTTATCTTAAATGTCTGTTTCTCAGTTTCACATACTTAAAATAGGAATGTTATCACACATCTCAAAAGCTATTTTGAAGACAAATTCATTAATATGAACGAGGCATTTAGATACTCTGAACACCACAGAACTATTAATATCTTTAGAGAACTTTTGAGACTACCTTTGAAGAGTGTGCAATCACTAAGAGATGCAGATTCCTGTTGAACAAGCAAGAACACAATAAGTTGCAGTATGTGAGCCATGTCCAGTACATGAAGGAAGGCTGGTAAGAGCCCATGATAACACAACATATGTCCAGAACTAATGTGGTTTGTTTTGGGTTTGTGTTTTTAACTGGCAAACCTCGTATTTCTTGACTGGTTGACTTCACAACATTAAAAATTACATTATGTTTTTAATAAAACATTAATTTCCCAGGTTTTTGCAAACAACAAACTGATGAAAAAGGAATTAAACTAGATAGTATCATATGGATGCGCTTATAAGTTTGTATGTAAGATACTGGAACCTTTTACATTAACTCAACATGAGGCTAGACAAGTGAGTAGTCAACAGGTGCAGTCTATAACCTTGTGGGTAGAACAGCACTGAAGGAGAGCAGGACTGCATCAGCAGATTACAAAGAAATCAGCTGACAGTTAGCTCCAGCTAGGAAGAGAGAAGGCTGTGCTCTGGCAGGCAGAGTCCCCTCCTGCCGGCTCCCTCATGCCCTACTCCTATTTCTTTCCCAGCACTGTTTTTCCACACACACAGGGACAGACAGCCTCTGCCTCACTTCAAAACTGAGGCCAGGTCCTAGTCTTGCAGCTGAACTATTTCCTGCCCCTATCCTGCTGATTTTCCCTCTGACTTCTTATCCATAAGTTCAAGGACAGAGGGAGAGAGGTGTCAATATCCCAATCCTCCTTTCAAATCCTGACAGCTTGGTAAGTCCTTTCCTTACCCTGAGCCTTCTTGTCCAGATAGCCCACCTGCACTACTATTGATCCACTTCTTTGCCACAGGTGAAAATGATAGACCCAGTCTTCTGTCAAGATCCCTAGTCCTGGAGTCACAAGGCCTGCCCAGCTCTCCTCTCATCTGCGCTGCATTCAAAGCTACATTACCACAGCATCACCTGACAAAACAATGGGCAGCACAATAGAAAAAAAGCTTCCCAGTTCCCATTGCTAAACCTAATACCACCTGCAGCAGTCAGAATCCAAAACTGCAGGGAAAGTCTTGTTTATTCCTGTACAATTACAAGATGCATACGCACAGAAGTTCAGTCCTTTCAGAATTTGAAGTTTCCTCTGGAGTCCTGTACAAAGGAGATGTTAGAGAAGAATCAGGTGCCTAAGTTTACCTAGAGCGAGGAGGACAAACTGCATCTATTCCTCATGATCTTATCTACATAGTCGTTGCAGCTTTTCTCACAGGTCCTCAGCAGAGCTCAAAGATACACAGCAACTGTAAAGAAACGGTGGGGTTACATCCCCACATACACACCTAGTCACCTTCCGCAGGAAGCGGCACGTGTCTAGATACCAGTAAGACAACATAAAACACCTCTTCTACTTTTGAGCATTTTTTTTTTTTTTTTAAAAGACTGATATAGAATGTTAATCAGTAACACAAATGTAAAAAAGCCATCTTCAGGAACTCAGTGGTAATATGCAAAGGAAGAAATCTTGAGGAAAACAAGTAAAATAGAAACTACTTTGGTATTATTTGGTTGATTTTCTCCTCCCACCCTCCCCCAATCTTATGGTTCCCTTGCATTGCAGCCATTGTTTCTTTCAAAATACCTACGCACACAGGTAATTGGTTTGAATCAATACCAAAACTCAAAAGTAATATTATGACATATTTTTCTGGATTTCAGAAATTGGCACTAGATCTCCCTTCATGATGAGCTGAATAAATGTAATAAAAATGCTGAGCCTCCTGAGGTCTAATATTTCTTCTAAAGTATTTCCATACTTACTGCAGAATTGCTTTAAAATACCTCACTGGAATGAGAAGACCACACTAAATCTCAACACATTACAAAAGCACTCCAGCACCGAGACACTCTATTATTTTTAAACAGCAATTGGTTTCATTTATTTCAAAGAGTAAGTGAAGGAACTCTGTGGAATCTGTCCTTACTACAAATATCAAACAAATGCTTGGGAGCCTTCAATTCATTTATAATATTTCCTCTCCTCCTTCTTATGACTAACATGTCAATAGTTAAAATGACTGAACTGCTTATTGGGAAGCCTAGCCAGTATACTATTGTGGCTCAAAAGCAAGTTTCCAACTTTTTAAAAAAAAAAATCTTTAAGGCAAAACTGAAAAAATTACTTTTTTCATTTCATGAAAAGATACAATAAAGAGCTTTTGTTGCAATTCTATACATTGCCCTAACGAGAAGTTCTATTCTTTACAAATATGTATTATCTATAAAATAATAATAGTAATATAAAAAAAGCAGCCTTCTTACTGAAAGCCTAGTTCTTAGACTAGGGGAGATTGCATAAAGACAGTTTTCTATACAAGACATTTCCTCTGAGGAGCTAGGCTCACTGAAGAAGTGTTAACAAGACTATTTTTTTTGCAATGGACAATCATCTTCTACACTGACAGAAGTCTCATTCCCTCTTTACTCACCGCCCACCCTTTTTTTTTTTTTTTTAAANATCTGTTTGACTGCTCTCATATTCTTGCCCATATTATTCTCTCTATTATTCTGTCATAATTCTTGTTATGAAAGTACAAGGAGTTAGAAAGCCTCTGCAAAGACCACCTACTATAAAGCCATCTTGAAAAATGCCTTTCATAAACATAATCTTTGTCCACACATGAGCTTCTCAAATTAGTTGTCCTCTCACAAAGGTTTGGTTCAAAAAAAAAAAAAAATCCAGAGCATTACAAGCTTGCTAAAGAGGGGACATCTTCACTCTTTATCCTAAGAAAAGCCACTTTAAGAACAAATAATGCAGAAATGAAATATGGCCCAACATGAAGGAAAATACAAGTCTAGTTGCTTTTTTGGCTTTAGTAAACCTTCAGTTGGTTTAAAAGAAGAATTCTTAAATAGGTTTCCCCATTCAACTTTCAATGGCAAGCAGAAAAGAAACACAAAGTAAAATGCCATAGCTACCATATCTGTTCTGTAAAGCAGAGAGTACTGCTTACCACTCTGGAAGAAGTACCAGAATATGAAATAAGCAAACAACAGAAGTTCAGGGTTTAAGGATATTAAATTGGCTGGTAAATTCAAATCCCAAAGGAAAACTACAAACATCATGAAGGCATGGAACTTCGGAAGACAAGTAACAATCAGGTGCCACTTCACAAATTTCACCAGTGGAAAAATTGGCAGTTGCAATATTTTAAAAATGAGTTCCTGACTTCTTCTTTAAAAGATAGCAAGTTGGTTCCAGTGACTTAAAATTCAGTTAAGTTGAAGTTTTCAGCGATACTTTGTCACAGACACTGAACTTAAAAGACTCTCAGAGGAAGACAGACTCAAGGTCAATGCAAGTGCCATGGTCATCTAGCAAAGGGAATCTAAGCTGCCCAGAAAGGAGGAAAGAAGAAGCCTACTTGTCATCACGGAGAATGTCTAAGCTACAAGCAAGCATGCAAGTCTTCAGGTATCAAGTATTTATTTGTTCTCACGCATATATGTGTGACAGAATACAATTTTAAAAATTTTAAGGCAGGAACAGCAGGAATGACCAAAGCATCACCCATGTTCACATCACAGTATGCCTCAGATGTTGTTTACTTTTTAAAAAAAACAAACCAACCTGAAACCAGTAGGTGAGGTACTCTTATCACACTAACATCACAGCATTAAATGCTTTCCAAACGAACAGATTTATGAAATGCCCTTTTTAAAACAAGCAATAAATACTCAGATTCCAGAATCTAGGTGATGGCCTTTTCACCTTAAACTACACAAACTTGTGCTTCTACTAAATAAATCTAATAATTTGTTTTCACTGGAAAACCCAGAGTCCCCTAAGTACAACACACTATGACAGAGTCAGTAGAAGGACACAGCAAATGACTCCAAGGATGACAAAGCAAAAAGCTTCCTATACATTTGTACTCAAAACCATTACAAAATGATGAAAACCACTATTGCAACCCTTTCTGTGCTTTATCTACCCAACAACATAAATTCAGCCAGACAATCTACATAAACCAAGATTTAAAAGCATCCAAAAAGCAGCACTGTGAAAATAACTGACATTTATTAACCCCTCTGGAGATCTTCAGTGCCCTAGAATTTCCACAGCCTTCAACACTGCATTAATAACACAAAGTCCATTCCTGCAAGCCTGCCAGAAAAGACTGGGAAGTGAATAAGCCAAACAATGCTGAAATTCCAAGTGATATTAAGAATCTATGCATGTTTATTTAAATAATAAAAGAAGACTTGTCAATTTAAACAAGAAGTGCTCACGAATCTTACATTTAGGGAGGAAAAAAAACTCTTCAAAACACCACTAAGCTACTTATAATGAAAAGATGAACAAACATATAAAAGGGGATAATTTCACCATCACACAGAAAAAACAAAGCCTCATTTGTCTTGCCCTGTCATATCCGGCATGCTGATTCAAGCCAATATTAACACTGACAAACATGTTAACCTACAGGACAACGTTACATGCCAAAATCAGTTTCAATTTGGGAAGATGTGTAAGTTTTGCAATGGAGATGGCAAAAGACGAAAAAGAAAAGATTTGGAGTATTAAATGACATAGTACGACACCCTTCTCTTTTTAAAAGGGCTCTTAAATGTTCCAATCAGTTATGAAGGGCGTACCAGAGATTTTAGTTTTAGGGTAGCCAAGGAATAAGCGCAGCAGTTTTGCTTTCACAATAGCCATACTCGCATATTTCATCAGTATCTCAGAGGTCCTGCTTTCCTTAACCCGGCAAGGTACATCTTCATGGCTATATATCTTGATAGAGTGAAAGCAAAATAATCACAGCACTCAGCGATGCCATTAACATTTCTGAGTCACAAGGGATTAAAAGGCTGGACCCGAGGCAGATGCTGTGAGAGCCCTCGGCAGAGGAGTTCAGCGCCTGTTGCAGCCTGGGCTGCAGCTGCAAGGGATTGACACCGCTAACTGTGGAACCCAGCTCAGGAGAAACTCTGGGCACAGTTCCGGCATCCGAAATAAATTAAAGTAAACAGTGTTGCTCGCTCTCATCCACCCTGTTAGCAGCCTCTCGGTTGAGCTGGAGACCACACACCCAGACCACACAGCACCAGCTGAACTCACTCGCACGCAACATCTAGAAGCTGTCACTCTGCTGAGGTATGAGGAGGAAAAAGGGGGGCAGGAGTGCGAGTGTGTGTGTGTTTAGAAAAGCTGCTTGCTCTCTCCTCCTATCGTTACAGCTGGTTATGTTTTGTGTGGTTGGGAAGGAGGGAAAGAAGGCAGGGATAAAAAAAGACCTATAAACCTCACTAAGAAAACATACTGGTCTTGGCCTTTTGTAGTAATGATTTGCACGCCTCCTGTACTAGTTTAGTAGCTGATGAAGGGCTAACAAAGCACCCATTTAACATCAATTAACCTTCTATCTATCACACATCAAAAAAAAAAATCTAGACTAGTATAAATCCATTTCCTTCTACATATTTTAAATGACAGCATCTTATCAGTTATGATGTACAGCATACCTATATATTAATGTATTTTTAGATCAGGACTTTTGATACGTTATTTATTTGGGGAGGGGTGAGATTCCCCACAAAGAACAATTAACTGTACAAATGCCATTATGACATCAAAACACTGAATTTTTCCACAAACATTCCATTGTAAAATGAAGCTTTGTTCACTAGTATCTTACACCATAAACAACCTGAAGGAAATTAATGAGCCTACATATAACACTGAGTTTGTGACCCATCAGCAAGAAGTAAAAATAGCAAACCTCTAAAAATAGATTAAAAAGAACATTAATCTATAATACAGATGAACAGAGACTTTTAAAATGGGAAGCGGGTGGGAGGGAAATTGTTCATTCTTTTAGCTCAGAAAATCATTTCGTCTGCCAATTATATCACCTGTTCAAACAGAAAAAGCTGAATAAAACATTTGCGGAATTTTAAAACCTATTTTAGTCACGTCTACTTTAAAAAAAAATAAGTTTCCCTTCCCTCCACTCTGCTACCATGAACACACATAGCTCCTCCATCAAATTCATCAGCATACAAATTTAATTTAATCCATGTACACAGCCTGAACAACCCAGAACCACAGTCACATTTTCACCTCAGCTCAAAACCTAAGTGACAATGACAATCTCCAAGTGCCACTATTAAACAAAATCATCGATACTACAATAATCCAAATGTCAATATTAGCTCTGTAAACTTGGATTAGGACATTTTCATTGGGGAAAACCTTAAGAAAAAAATCCTAAAAATATTTCACCTTATCAAATACATTTTCTAAAAAGTTAGCTTTAAAGTTCCATAACTTCACATTGAAAATAAATTATTCCCCCAATTTATTAATTAGGTCTACATGCTGGTTTATACCAGTTCTTCAGTGGACACTTTTGCTAGTATATTCAATGTTACAGCACCTATTCATCACCAAGACTCAAGTCAAACCAATTTAAGTTTTCTAAACGTCTGTTCTGGTCATACTGAATTGGCTAGAAAAGGGCGATAGCGTAGAAGAAAATGTAATTCAAGAAAGTCTGAACACAGATGTTTCTCCCAAAAATTTCCACTATTTTCATTATAAATTGCATTACAGCTCCCCAGAAATTAAGTCATCTATTTGGTTAAAAGCTTCTGTATTTATTACGTGACACATCACTATAATCTAGCAACGTTGTGAAGAAAAGCCTTAAACATCTATATATAAACATATATATATAAAAAAGTCAACTCAGCTTTACACAAAACCATATCACAGATGGCCATAAATCTCCCATTAATTTCTAAACTCTCACAAAGCACAGGCTTTCCTACATCTGCTTCTATCTCCAACATCCAGTAAGTTTGCTTCATCTAGAAGTCATTACCTACTGTCCTCCAGTTAAACCATTCATCCCTCTTTTGTTCTAAAGTTATTCATAATTTTCTGCGCATTATTTTAGTTATTAGGAAAAGAGTAAAGAATCTTAATACCCTCATCATCCCTCTACCTTATGTTATTCACAGGCAGAAATTTGAAAATGATACTTCAAGCATCAAAAACTTTCCAACATGTTTATGCAAATGCATTCAGAAAGATCCAGAAGTTCAGAAAAATAAACTAGATAAATCCCAATGGGATGGGATTTATTTTTTTTTTCTAGAGAAAAGAAACAAGACACCACAGATTTTTTCTAAGCCCTGTAACTATACACAATATTCTTTATAAAAACACTATATAACCACTGTAATTACACAGTTCACATGGTTGAAGTTTTAACTTGCGTGCTTGTAAGTAGGACTGCAACACTAAATTTAACATTTGCCGTGTGACTTTTCCAGCAGTTCCTTTTGCTTCAAAAATATTTAAAAGGTGAGATATGCACGTGTGTTACTGAGATTCCTGTATTTTTCATGTTCTCTCCCAAACACCTCTTTCTGGCCCTTGCTCAGGGAAGTACTCAAGCCATACTCTACAGTATCTTTCCCTATTCACATGGTCAAACACACGCTCAAGTATTTCACCGTCTGAGAGCCTGCATGCACAGGTATTTTTCTGACATATTTCAGCCTGCTCTGCCTTACATACTCTCAGTCTTCATTTCCACTCATCCACCTAAAATCCCAACTCCTGTATGGAACTATCAAGCTTTCAGAGTAGGGAAGTTGTCTTGTGAGAAACAGAAGCTCCCCTGCCTTCTATGCTGATGAAAAGGAAACATGAGAAAAACCCATCAGCTACATACATAGCTACTTAACTCTTTGCCAAGAATCTAATGTTCAGTTTTCCAGCAAGAAGCAAGGTACACGTTAAAACCACACTGAGACTCAAAGTGTCACAAGACTCACAGAATTCTTAGACAGAAAATTTAAAGTCATTGCTTTTTTAATAGAGACATTTTAGGATTATCTCAAAAAATCAGTTTAGTTTGTCTTCAATACAAAAGTGAGCATTTAAAAAGGAACTTTTGCTCAGCGTAGCCCTAAATCTTTAACTATTACAGGCTTTTTGATGAACTTTCAAATACAGGGTACACTGCTTTCAGCTATCCATGAAATGAAAGAAAAAAATACAAGTCTAAATATACCTAAAAATCACTGATTTATATTGTAATCTGATCCACAGACACTTTTACACTGCCAGAGTCCCCACTGGCGTCTGCACAATATAGCCTAAGGTCTGCCTTTGAGAATTAAACTGAAAATCTGGGAATCTCTAGTTCCCTTAAAGTCAAGAGAAAACCAGACCCATTAAGGACTTGGTGCCTCAGAAACTTTATTTGCCTTAAAAAAAAAAACCCAAACACCACCAAAATCCCAAACAAACAAAAAAACCCAAAAAAACACCCGCAAACCAAACAGAACTAGAAAGGAAACACAGGCTTTCACACCCATCACTGAGTGCAATCACAGTATTTTCTACGGAAAATGCTGAACATACTGTCTGCACATTAATTAACAACTTCCGTTCTCAAAAAAAGGCTAAACAGACAAATTTCCTTTTGAAGAAAAAGTACTAAATACTTCCAAAATAATATAAAAAGTAAAATTACGAATAATTTTTCCATAGGAGGGAGGGGACATGTTTGACTTAGTGTTGTTTAAAATATTTAGCTTACCTTTCCCTATGCAAAGCACATAACATACCAATCACACAATTAATCCTCATTTTCAGGCATTTCTCTCATTACTCAGTTTCTAGAAAAACTGCTTCAGGTTCCTGTTTGGGGGGGTCCCCCCCCGCAGGAGATCACAAAAATGAGTTCTCCCTCCTGCCCTTCCCTCCTCCTCCAACTTTTGACATTGGGAGAACAATCCAACTGGTTTTGAACTGAAATACTGACAGGAATTCTAGAAAATAATTTTCAGGTTAAGGTACAAAAATTTTGATCAGGTTTATTTTTAAATTGGCACTTTGCAAGCTGTAAACACAGACCTTTGCTTTCATGTTCAGTGCAAAAGATGAAACATCAATCTGACATGACTGTACTATACAAGTGCTGTCTAATCCTCCCTCATCCTACAAGCACCTTTACAAACAAGATTTCCCCCATTACCAAACACCATATTTCACCCCTGGGAAAAGTAATTTGAAAGACTATGTTGCACAGCACAGATTTACAGAATGTAGGTGGTCCAAGACAGAAGGTCAAAGTTAAGCTGAAGAGCTAACATCTGACTTCTGCTAAAAGATATTAATTTAGCTGGTTTTGGATTTTGAACCTTCAGCGTACTTTCAAGTACAGCAGCAGATTCCACTCCTACTGAACAGCTCACATAGAAAATAAATTCACTGTAACATGCACAGTCTTCTGAGTATTATTTTCCAGTCCTTCATTGTAAAATAAAGTACTACTGATTTCTCCTGTGGAAAAATTTTCTGTGCCTGTTTGCATAACTAAGTACCTATGTACAGCCATTCAAAATACACGTAGGTAGTGTCTGTCTGTGCTTCACAGGCTGCTTTGTCCTGGAGTACAAAACTGTAACTGTAGATTATTTCATGGGTACTTTCAATAGCTGTCAGAATCCATGTTTTTAAGAACACCTTTTATATTCAGCCTTCTGTCACCATCCTATTGAGATATTACTTTTAAAGAATATAAAGAACAGACTGTAATAGTAAATACAGCTTCTTTTTAATAGGACATCAGGAAAATAATTGCTGGATTACATATTTGAACATCTTTATTGTCCATTTTTGCCTCAAATGCTTTCAACAGCCATCAGAAAAACCTGCTGCTCGCATTCACAAGAAACCCTACAACTCAAAAAAATAAGATCTGAATACTACAGATTCAAAAATACTTAGTAAACAGTACCTTTTGTACCGAAGATGAAACAGTTTCTCCACACAACAATATCCACTGCTCAAAGGGCAAGGTGTTAAACATTTTATTTAAAAGCCTTATTTTTTTTTTTTTTAAGTTCATGACTTTGAACTTTAAGGGGTTTTCAAAAGAATTCTAAAAACGTCCATTAACTTAGACTGCCATTCAGCACCAATATCTGATAAAGCAATTACAGCATTAAAAAACCCTATTAAGTCTGTAAAAAATACTGTAATTTATTGAATGAAGGCCATGAAAACGCAAGACAACTTTACATGTTAAAAAAAAAAACAGCACAAGTTTGATTGGCAACATTCTTTTAATTAAATAGTTTCACCTCTGAGACATACTAAAAGAAGTTACCTTTTCCATACAGAAAAAGCCCTTGCCATTACAATGTAAATTAATGGCATTTTCACCGAGATAAGCTGTACCACTATAATGAAAATCATTGCATCCTGTTTAGAATGATGTTTAAGACAACAGAAATCCCATCTAAGTAAAAACACTGTTGTCCGAGGGTGGGCATAAATCACAAAAACTATGAACTCAGCTATCCATGGGAGAGAAATCAGCAGCAGGACATGCCTTTTGCTGCTTCTTGCTGGGTCAGTGCAAGCTGTGATATATACCATAGAAATAGGGAATCAAGAATTATAGAGCTGTTCTTCTTCAGCTGAGCAAAAGGTAAAGCAAGAAAACAGAACTGTCATCCTAACCCACAAGTTTGTTTATTTGCAGTTTACATTTTAAAAACCCAAACAAACAAAGTCCTTTAACTGTTTTGACAACTTTATCAAAAGCAAAACCAAAATCAAGTTTACAGTAATGAAATGCACACAAGTCACTAAAGGAGAAAAGAGACTGTTTACTTATTTTAAGAATGATCAGAAAGCCTGAAAAGTTTAAATGAGATTATAATTTTAAACTACACTTTAAAGAATGAATATTTGTAGTTTAGATTTAATCTGATGTTCTGTCAGAGCTAAGATGGCTTAATACTTCACTGGCTTTCAATTCAAAGCTTTCAAGTGCATGGCTAGAAGCTGTTAATCCACAATGACCAAGCACTGCAGGAAATTGAAAAAAGCAGCGGGGGGGGGGGAAGAGAAGGAAAAGCTGACAGTGTAGAACGAACTTTATTTAAAAAATCCGTAAAACTGGACAGAATGGGAAACTCCCTTTTGGAAACAGGATCATCCCTGTTTTCGGACATCTACTCCCCTTGATAGGAGATCCTTTTCAGGTTCCTAATTAAGCTATTGAAGAGTCAAGGACGAAAGACGTTTGGTCACCCAGCTCACGGACCCTTCTGGGCTGCAATGCAGTCAAAGTGAGTCAAATTTGACTCAAAATGAGTCAAAATTTAGAACTGGGTTAGAAAGTAAAAAAAAAAATTAAGTCACAGAGGAAGTGTAAAACTTCCAGTTAGATATCAATGAAAGCAATCATCTCTCAACCAGTACACATTATTTTAATTTGTTCCACATTCCTTACTACGGTACTTTCTTACTGTACTTGCCTAAATACACACTCATTTTGGGAAGTTATTTCTTTATGGTACCACTGAATGCAAAGCTAAAAAAAAAAGAAAAAAAATTCAGAGGTCAGACCCTCGCCTCTCCCCTGCTTATTTCCTCTACTCCCCACCCAGTGCACACACACAGGCAAACACTTCACTGAGCTGAACGATTTAAGACAGTTCTAGACCAGCCTCGTTTCATCGTATAACCAAGCGGGCCCAGCAGTTCCCGACAGACCGCTGTCAGCAATGAGAAACAAAGGCAAAAGCCGCAGAACCGCTGCCCTGCTCGCCAGCCCCACCAGCGCTGAGAAGGGCTCCCTCACAAGCGCACCCACGGCCGGGACACCCCGCTCCCCGGCCCGAGCGCAACCTCTCACGGCCACCGTCACCCAGCAAACACCCACCCGCCAGCAGGACACCGTGTGCCCTTCCGGGGGCTCACGGGCGACGGGGAACCGCCCTGCCCTGCCGGCGGCGCTCCGTCTCCCGTCAGGGGGGCTGGGGGAGGAGGGGAAGCGAGCTGCTGCAGCCGGGAAGTCACCACCTCCTTCCCTCGCCAGGCGGCTCGGC
>WAAD01009604.1:15318-53655 GCA_013389945.1 Fregata magnificens
CCGGAGCTGCCCCGCTGCGAGCCGGCTCCGCAGGGCCCGGCGGAGGAAGAGCGGGGCGGGAGGCCAGAGACTGTCACTCACCGGACGCCGCCGCCGCCGAGTTCGTATCCGGCACCTGGGGCAGCTCCGCTCCCAGCAGCGCCTCCGCGTCCGGCGGGCACAGGCACCTCCAGCCGCTGCCCGAGAAAATCGATGGAGCGCAGAGTGACCGAGGAGGAGGGGTGGGGGGGAACCGCTCCCGGCCTCCGCCGTGCCCCCGAGCCCCGCCCCCTTAAAGGCACCGCCCTGCGCGTGCGCGGTCGCGCTCCCTGTCCCTCCCTCCCTCCGTCTCACCATTGCACGGGGAGTGGTAAAGGTGTCGAAAGCAATGGTGACAACAACAAGGACAAGGACAACAATAGCAATAAATAAAACCATCCCCGAGCGCTGTATCAAGGTCCCCGCAGGCAGCAGCTCACCCGGCGGCAGCGTGGGGACCCCCGTGCTGTGGTGTGAGGGGAAGGCCTGGGGGTCCGTGCCGCCGTGGGTGGAAGGAGGAAGGGTGATGGAGAAAGGCCCAGGCGCCAGCAGGCGGGCAGCGCTGTCAGCGCTGAGTGATGCGAATCAGTCCTCCTTTTCCCACGAAAAAGTAAAAATGTTTTTTACCAAACCTGCTGTCTGCCGGGGGTGGGGGGGGGGTAGGGCTCTGAACGCAGGCTCTTCTTCCCTTTGGAAAGGGTGAGGAGATCTCCTTTTTCCCTTTTTGCTGGGATTGTTCAAAATTCAGTTGCGAAAGCCAAGTTCAGGCAAAATCTTAACGGGAAGGAGAGGAAAAGCAATGAGCGAAAAAACACAGAAGGAAGAATCTGTTGCTCAGTTTTGCCAAACCAGACCTAAAGCAGGACATTAGTGGGAAAACAAATTACCTTTCATAAAACCGTAAAGAACTTTAGCACCGCAAAAAACATTATGGCCAAGAAACATAGTTTTCCTCACCTTT
Source organism: Fregata magnificens (assembly GCA_013389945.1). Lineage (NCBI taxonomy): Eukaryota > Metazoa > Chordata > Aves > Suliformes > Fregatidae > Fregata > Fregata magnificens. The sequence goes on from WAAD01009604.1 coordinate 16,298, forward strand.
TTCCAGAGGTTAGAGCCACCCAAGTTAAATTAGCAGGCTGTAATATCTCGTCACATGAATAAACAGCACTTTCCTGACTCTTTCCTCTAGGGTCTGTAAAACGTTACACAGCATCTCTCTGGGGAAAAATCAGAGCGTCCGGTACCTATCTTTTCTCTAATTATCTCCAAAGTTGTTACTAGTGACTCTTCAGTTTTCTGCTAATATCCAATGCAGAAAGAGAGCCTTTCACTCCTCCAAGAAAAGTGAAGTTGTCATCACATTAAAAAAAAAAAAGAGTAACTATTTGCCACCCATTTCAAAATTATGTTTTTCCTCCATGACAGCTTGTTTGCATTTTCTCATTAAAAGCCTGTCATTGGATGTGCCAAATAAAACCACTACTTTGAAAGGTTTGGTTGATACAGAAGGCCCCACCTAGCACACTACATACCTGGGTCCCAGCCCTGCCCGATGCCCTCTGGGAGGGGATACCTGTGCTCAAAAACCCCATTGACTTTAGTGGGGGTCCATAAAGGGGGCTGTCTACCCAGAAGATTTTGTAATAAACAACCATGAATTTAGATTTAGTTCAAGTGACAAACTTCAGTGCCAGACTGAAGTTTTGTTGCGCAGTTGGCTGCATCTTCACCTCTGTTGTAAATGCAAATACCCTAAAGAGGTGAATCGTTAAGAAGAGGGAGTCTGAACTTGAGAAGAGACAACCCCCCCCCAATGTTAGCTGCAGTGAGAAAAGGCTGTGGGGCCTTTTGCTTCTGAAAACGTCACCTAGCCTCCCCTTTCGGAGGTTTTAACCTGCTGTTTCTAAACAGCTGCTCAGCAGTGGTTTTATTCAGATCTCGGCCCTGGGGAACCTCTCAGAACAGCACAACCAGGCTGAACTCTGCAATGACAGAAGCCTTATAAATGGTGTATGTTGGTTCATCACAGGCATCCACACAAGCAAATCTTCCTATTGCCAAGAGCAGCATCCAGGACCCTTATGATCTGCAGGGGCCCTGGATAATATTGTCGATGAAGAACTTCCTGTGTGCTGCACTTTGTTGAATCTACTGTGGGTGGTTTTCCCAGCTGATGTGTGGTGACCATGTGGTAATCATCACCTACCCCTTCAGTGACTCCAGAACAAAGCTGACGGTGACTGACTGTAGATTTGACCCACTGGAGAAAAGAAACACCACCCCACACATCTCTTTAGAACAAAAGGAGGAAACATAGTCCTGTTAATATATATATCTATCTCATATATATAGCTTATAATGTATATACCATAATATATAGTATATATATGCTGTCATATATAATGCTGCTAATATAAATATATTACTCCATGGAACTCCAGATGCCATTAAAGAGATTAATCTATGCTGTTAAAACTGAGGAAAGAAATGACAAGTTGTAATATAATGACCTGGTTAATAGTAAGTATTATACCTCATAGAGGTCACAAGAGCAATTGCTTATTCATGCCTTTTCTAGTCCATTTGTGCAGATTTGACAGTGATCTGTAAACATTACATCTCTCTACAAAGTTGGGTAAACAGATTTGAAAGCCAAGAGAGATTATGATGATCATCTTGTCTAACCTGAATATTGAAAGCAGCAGAATTTCCTCCAGCCGTTCCCACACCAAGATCTTTCTGTAGTTGTTTCTTAGAAAGACATCTTCATTTTATTTTAGAGTTGGAGAAATGGTGAATCCATCACTGCACTTTTGAAGATTTCTCAGTGTCTACCCTAACATGTACCATGCTACCCTAACAAGTAAAAAATAACTGATAGAAATATAAATGCTGTTTGAAAAGGTAAATTCATCTAGCTGCAGCATCTGTCCATTGCAAGCCTGCTTCTTGTTAACAGAAATATCTTCCTTTTGAAGATGTTTGTAAAATACAGCAGATTCACTCCTTCACCTTCTCTTGATAAACTGTGTGGATTAACTTTGATTATGCACTGCGTAACTGCCTTTCCAGAACTTTTCTCTTTTCTGAATGCCTTCAAGCTTACAGCTATCACCTTACTTCTTTGACATGTGGACATCCAAACCAGACCTTTCGCTACTTCTGTTTGCATTTGTGAGGTGAATATTATAACCAGGGAAATCTAAGAACAGAAAAAAGCTAAGAAGCATAAGGTTGAAAATGACCTTAAGAAATCACCCTTTCTAGTCCTTTCCCTTGCCCCAAGACAGGATCAACTACTCCTTTGTTGTAACATAACTGTTTTTTCAATCTTGTTCTTAAAGACTTCCCAGTATGGTGCTTTTGCCATCCCCTCAGGCAATCTTTCCCAGTGTTTCCCTACCCTTATCACTAGAGGTCTTTTTTCTAATGTATACTCTGGATATATCCCCTACTGCAATTTCAGTCCGTTAGTGAAAGGTCTGCCTTTGCTGAGCCCAGAGAATGGACTGTTTGCTTCCTCCCTGTAGCTGTAGCTGTCTTTTACATATTTAAAGGCTCTGTCCCCTCTATGTTCTTTTCCTCATTAATCCAAACAGTGCCATTAGTATCCTGGTATTTAATGTTTTCCGGACTGGTTATCAAGCTTGATCTCCACTGCACTCTTCTCCAGTCACTCAATGTCATTCTGGAAGTGCAGTGCCCCAAGCCAAGCATGCTCCAGGTGAAAAACATTTAAAAAAAAGAGAAAAACTAAATTGAAGTTGTGCCATGAGTTAGCATAGCAAAATAATTGCTTTGCCTATTTTGCAGGCTGTCTTCCTGTTCCTACCCCCCTCGTATGGCATTTGCCTTTTTACAACAGCACAACGGTGGTGACTCGTGTTTAGCCTGTGATTCACTCTACATTTTTTCTATGCAACTGTAATCCTGTTTACTTTTCCCCTTCCTGTATCTGGGGAACTGATGATGCTATGTCTAATAGACTACACTTGCACCCATTGAATACTATCTTTTGTGTTTTTCTTAAAAAAAAATCTCCAATTTGACAAAATCCCTCTGAATTCTAATTCTGTTCTCTAACACACTTTTAGCTGCTCTCTTCTCTCCAAATGTAACAAGCTTAGTGTCTCTTCTGTTCTTCAGATGTTTTATAAGTAGTATCAGATACAGGATAGACCCCTGAGGAATCTCTTTCAATACATCTCTCCATTTTGATAGCGGCCCCATTTTGCTGCTAACTCTTCCTCAGCCCTGCTTTTTTCTGACCCCATGGGATTTTCAGTCTGGACCATAGTGTCTTTGCTTATTCTTGGGAAATGTTGCCAAAAGCTTTACTAAAATGAATATACACGACTTTTTAATACTTCTCTCCTTTGTATAACACCTATTACCTTATTGTAAAAGGAAATCCAATTGGTTTAACAGGATTTGTTCTTGAGAAATCCATATTCATTGTTACTTGTCTGTCTGTCTTCTAATGCTTACAGGTGCTTTGCTTGATAGTTTCCACAAACTGAACCTACCTGACCTATAACTCACCAGCTCCTCCTTTTTTCTATGTGTACTTAACTTTAAGCCTGATTGAAATTAAGAGGGCTCCTTCCATGACTGTGAGAGGTGTCTTCTGAACTGGAGATCAGTAACCTGCCAAAGCCATGGCAGTAGAACCAGGAGCACAGCCAAGAAGCCCAACCCATCCTTGTCTGCTCTAACAAATCTATAATCCCTGCACAACCTTTCTTTACCTCATTGGTTCCACTTCCCTTTATTTTCTTGATCCATTGACGGAACATTCCTGCAGATGTTGGCTTCTAGCAGCTGCCATAGATTTTATGAAAAATTCATACAGACATTTCAATTTCCAAGCAGATTTCCTGTGTGGTATTATGCTACCAAGACCAGCTTCTTTCTGCTTCCTCCTAAATTGAAAATCACCTGGATCTGTGTTGTCAAACCAACATCCAGGAAGTGATCTACTTAAATCTTATGCTTCTATTTCTTTTTTAAATAAACAGGTACAGAAACAAGTTCTATCACCTTGGCAACATTTTGACCATTATCCAGGAGTTTAAGCCAGAAACCTTTATTACGAAGTGAAATATATTTATCTTAGCTGAAAGGCGAGAGAGGAGGAAACAACTTACTGATCAGTGTTTTCCCCCAGATGATTTCTGGTATGCTTCAAGAGAAACAACATATAAATTAATGCACACAATATTTTGAGTTTTCTTCCAGAACATGTACAGTCACTTTTTCCACATCAAACAAAAAATATAGTCTTTTGCACTTTAAACCATTTCCAACAGTACACAAAATTCTCTCACTGTTTTACTTTCTTGGCTAACACCACCCTAATTCTTCCCTTTCAAGGCCTATCCAAGGAATCTGTGCACTACTGACCCAGAGGCATTGTTTCTCTAAACAGCACCAATGAAACAAATTATTAAATTACTTCGTGCAGCTAAAAGTACTGAATGCTGTATACCACAGCTCTGTCAAGGGTGTCACTTCTCACTAATTTGCATCAGTTTAAATACTTCTTGGAACCAACCTTCATCTACTGCGTGTATTTTAAAACAATAAGGGGGGAGGGGGGGAAGTTGAAACCTAAACCAACTTAAAATTTTGCCACATTTCTTTCTCAAAGGAAAAAAAAAATCCACTTCAAAGACTATTTGACAGTTTTTGTCCCTCAAATTCCAGGTGAAATTCTGTCCCTCTTTTCCACAAGACCAAACTCTGGCACAACTGCTATCATTTCCATGCTTTTGGGAATAAGCAGGGAGAAGCTGATCATTAGATATTTTTTCGCAGACTTCTGAAATCGTGTTCAGTGAGGGCAGAGATCATATCTCCTGTTCTGAATTGAACTGTACTTGTGGGACAGTTCATTGCTGCCTGCGCACCCCAGCTCCTCTCCACTGGAAGTGAGCATACCTCTGCTCTGGTAGCAGCCAGCACTTCCCAATGCATCCTAGTGAAAATCAGCTGGAGTAACAAAGAACTATTTAATTCTCAGTCGGACTCATTTTGATGGAACCAAGTTGTTGCCCTCACTTGCCCCATTCAGTGGCTCTGCTGACACGTGTCTGTAGAGAGAAGATGTGACAAGCAGCCCAAGGTCAGCTGGGTTTTGACAGTACTGGTGTTTGCTTGCCAGAGTGCCTATCAACTTGTAATTTCATGTGTATGTGCAATTTCTTGCAGGAACATGGCTTTATTTTACATGCATTTTGGGGACAGATCCATTTTGCCATTACAGCTGTTCAATATGTAGTAGAATGGGGACTGTTTTTTGACAATTGATACATAACAGTAAATAATCAGGTCTGATAACACAGTAAGTGTATCACATACACACATACTTGCAAACCCACATTTATTTTAAAGGAAATGATACCGGGGGTTTTGTGTTTAATATTGCAAATAACGATTCCATCTATTTCTAAACCCCTTCTTGACTGTATTTTTTTTTTCCCCCTACCTTTTCCTGTCCGTCTCTCTCTTCTTCTTTCCTCTCTTCTTCCTCCCATGCTCCTGATCTCTAATTCTCCTATGGTGAAAAAGGAAGGGGAAATTTACAAAACAGGGCTGGGAAAAAGGGAACAAGAATGGCAAAAAGCGGTTAGTTAAACTATGCAATCTGGGCCAAGTATAATTGTTCTTTCAAAAATTAACTTTTTAGATAATTTATGTTCAAATTAGTATCACAACTGTATGCTATTAGCAAGAGGTTGCATGTTACATCAATTGGATATAATTATGAAGTTCCTGAGAGACAAAAATTATTTTAATATATCAGACAAGCAATTAACGTTAAAATGTGGATTTTGATCTATGCCCTAAATGTACGATCAAAGGTACCAGATCAGACAGCTTAATCTGAAACCCATTAAATACATGACAATATTTGATTTTAATGGACTACAGTTCTAGTCTTCAATGTTTCTTATTGACATTTATTCTTAGACGCAGAAGTACATTTTCGTGAGAGGTGTTTGGCCTTGACTTCAGATCTACAGCAATTTCCACAGAAATTTCTGAAAAGAATGTTGGTCAATGTTTTAAAACATAGGGGCCTAAATTTAGACTGTTAAATCTGCATTTAGCCCTGCAATGTGCTGAGCACTCTGGCTGTGATCCAAGAAAGCACTTATGCGTTCCCATTAGCTTTAAAACACATTCAGGTCTATTATTCACTTTACCAAAATAACTGAACTCAAATACTTAAAATTAAGCATGCACAGTAAGTAGCCTGTTGGACTCAGCCTTATACAACCCCCAGTCCTGACCAAGCTAAGACAGCTAAGACCCTGACTCACTTTATTCACATGACTTGCCCTATTGCAGTAGTGGGGGACTGGTCATAGCAGTAAAATTACTCAAGCACATTACAGATTTCAGGGCTGTTTTTTCAAAAGGGCCAAGTGCCCACTGGACACACTTTCAGAACCTACTTTGAGACACACATTTTAAAATATACATTACGGTCAATATCCGAATACAGTTATAATGAATATTCTGTCCTGTTCTGACTTGGTTATTATTATCATTATTATTATTAATTGTGTTTTGCACTTCCAAATCCAACTTGTAGGCAATATTCACCCACTTCTGAAGGCCTGATAAAAGTCCCACAGCAATGGTTAAGAGTCAGTTTTCCATACCTGGGAAGGACAGGACAATAAATAGGAGACACTGTAGCAAAGAGCATTCAGGTGAGGCATTGGGAAGAACTGTAACACTAGGGACAATGAAATACTGGTACAGGTTGTTTAGAAATGGACTGAACCTCCTTCACTGGAAGCCTTTAAGAACTGGCTAGGTAAAGCACCTACAGGAATGATGCTACTCCTGGTGCTCTAGTCAGTCCTTTCTTACGAGGCAGGATATACTAGGCAAGTTCATAAGGTGCCTTATAGTCCTATGCAACTCTTAGGATCAGTATCAGGCCTGTATTTGGCTCTTGCTATGTACTGGCTAGCCGTCTATGCTGATACCCTTGCATTTGCCCACTTAGGACCTGTGACTGACCATGGTTCAGTTATGAGCAAGCGGCAGGATTAGACAATTTTTCAGCTTGTGCAAGTATTTCTAGAAACAGAGAAAAAAAATGGCATGCGAAAACTGGCTAGAATAATTTCCATTTCCATTTTCCATTTCCCAAAGCTATCAGCTGCAGTTAAAGACAAAATCAGTCATGACCTAGCAGAAATCCTGGTGTTTTCTTTAAAGGAGTATTTGCAGAAAAAATACAAAATCAAAATTAGAGGAGTTAGTACATTGATGGTTTTTTGCGAATGTGATAGTCACTAGTTATTGTTCAGGATTGCAAGAGATCCAGTCTGCAGCTAAAGTATCTGTTCTCTCCTCCAAAACCACCAAAACCCAACAGCCCTTGGTGCTGTCTTCACCAGCGGTAAAGGAAAAAGCCCGGAGGAAGGATCTTCTAAAGCAGGCTATGCTCTGGTGATTATACAACAAGAATTTCCTCTATGGGTAGCAAACCCACTTTTAAAAGTGCCCTTTGTGCCCACCACACAGTCTCTCCGATTCCGTGCTGTGCCTCAGTTGTGCCAAATGCCAAGCTGACAGTGTGGCTGCATCCTCAACAAGGGGCAGAAACCCTCAGTGGGGAGAGACAGGGCCAGGGGGGGCACCATCTTCTTCCATTTTAACCCATTTTTCCTGATTGATTACTGCTCACATTTACAAGGCAAAATTAACCAGCCATGAATATAAAGGGAAGTGTTCATTTAATCACTTCTGTTACACTTCAGGGAATTTGTAACATCCAGCTCAACCAGAATTCACTGTTCATTGTAACGAGGCACAATATGCACAGGCGAGATACTCTTTGATGGATTGCTACGCTACCCGTAGCTTGGGGCACTTTTCAACTGCCAAAATCAACCTTCTCTCTGGGAAATGTATAGTGAGAGAGTTTGGAAATAGGATTTGGAACAGGCTGGAGAGGTCCACTCCAAATCTGAACTTCCCCAGTGGGGAGATCTAGACTTTTCAAAGAAGGAAATGGAAATGGGGGAATGCTGGGGCTGATGTTTTGATTTGAGACTGTCTCTGTTAAAAAAAAAAAAAAAAGAACAAAACCCCACAACAAACAAAACAACAAAAAAGCCCCCCTGCTTATTTTACTCATTTACAAGAAAATGTTTGGTGGTTGACTAAAAAGTCTTCAAATTTCAGAGTTATAGGTAAAACCCCAAAATGGCATCCTGAAAACTCAGAAACAGAAGCAGACATTTTCTTTTTTAAAATTTCTTTTCCTTTTGGCCTCCAGTTTTGTCTCCATTCTGAAATATATATAAATTCAAATAGCTGGGTAATCCTTAAGGTGTGTGCCTGTAGGTAAAAACAGACTCCATCTTCAGTTCACTCTTCCTCCAAATAATTTCTGGGATACAAATCAGCATCTTAATGGCATATTTATTGTTAAACATTTCCTTATGCCTGCAGTCCGGGGAACAAAACATGATTTCCAAAAGACTTCAATGGTTGCACTTAGTGTATTAGGAAGAAACCAAACAGGATAGTATTTGTTGATGTTGACTTGGTTGCACCAACCTTTAATTTTTGCACACACAAAAAAATTGCAATAAAAGAAAATAATTATACAAGAAGAGAAAAAACAATTGTGTAGGTTTGAAATTTGGGGGAGTGATTGGGGAAAATATTTGATCAAAACTTGATATCTAACGTAGACACTCATACCCAAGCACATGCACCTCCAAGCACAGAGGTAACAGTGACACACTAACCCTGGCTGCTGTCGAATTACATTCCTGCAGAAATCCAGGGAGGCAAAGTACAGCACTGGTGCCAATGGCACATCCAGACGTAGTTGGAATTTTCCTAGAGAGTGCAGGGGGGCTGCTTCTGTCTTCCCTGCACACACATTATGTAGCTATTGAACTCTGCAAGACTTGCAAAGAATACACGTTATATTATCTTTTCATTTCCATGGCATCTGTACATTTAAAGTTTCATGCCTCATTGTGTCTGCATGTGATCATCTTGTACATGTATTTAAATTGCTGCTCTTGCCTCTGATCTTGAGAGACAAAAGCAACACTGAATTCTTTTTCCATTATATATTTTTATAAAAGAACTACTGTAAAAATTAATGAAAGGTATGCTGTTTTTTATTGTGTTTTTTTTTTTTTAATTTGGGGGGCTACTTTTCCTCATATTGCAGTGGTTTTGAAATTGAAACGTTGCACTGCTGAGAAAGTGCCATGAAAATATAACCCACTACATTCCAGGAAAATAAATAAGCAAGGCCACCCAAATTTTCAATTAGTGCTAGTGCAGTATGCAGGAAATGGCTGGAGAACCGTCAAAGGCAGCCTTAGGCTGGGTCGTGGATACGGAACAGTGACAGGGAGGTTTGAAGCAGGAATACAGGCTCAGTGTGAAGATGGCTCTTCTCCAAGGAAAACTGCATGCTAATAGGTTAATACTGATTTCCTGAAACATACAGCTTGGGTATTACATGCTGGAATTTACATTCTGACAAAGGCAATTGCTGAGCCTCAAGACTTTGCTTTTTCGGTGATGAAATAACACTAGAAAGTTCAAGCTGCATTATATATTTCATGTTTTAAGCTTATTAAACATTCAAAGTACAAACTGTGCACATATTTTTAAGCCACCTGAAATAGCAACAGCCTCTCTAGTTTGGGAAACTAGTATGAGAAACATTACATTTCAACAGGTCAGGCTTGTCTGGAGTAATACCATAAACAGATACCGATCGAGGTGGAGTGATGCCACTTTCAGAGTAAATCTGCCCGGAATCCAGAAATGCTGCCCAATCAAGCAGATGCCCACAGCATCGGGAATGAAACACTTTTCTTTTAGCACAGCCTTTGTAGACAAAGCGGTATTTGGAAGATACCTGAAGACTGAGTTGGACAAAGCACTTCAGAAAATAAAAAACTAAAAAGCACAAAAGAAGACACTAGATCTCTTTCTGCAAGTCAGAGGAAGGGCTCCTGTTGACGACAGAAGGTGCTGTGCCAGACCTTCATCCTGAAAGCAAGTGCCTAAAACACGAAGAACAAAATGAAAACGGAAGGAAACTTAAAGAGAAAGACCAATCCAGCTGAAGAATCCAGCCAACCTTTCCCTACAAATGTCCTCCTATTTTACTCTATCCAACTGATATTGCGACTGTCAGCTGAGGGTGGCACTGCAGCATCACAGGAGACCCTCATCCCACCAGCAAGACCCATGTACTACCTCGGCTGTCTTTACAGAGGGTGGCTGGCAGAGTAGCACACAAAACAAGTGCAGCCATAAGTGGAAGTGGGGAAGAGATGATAGGTCTTCCACCAGCTCCTGTGGGGCCAAGATTTCTCTGTGTATCCGTCTTAATATCAACAGGCAGTGTTAATAATGTTTTTACCACGCTACTAGTATGGGCATGATCCCGTGTTGCAGCAAGCAGCCGGTGGTGCCTAGCTGTGCTGCCCTGACCCCAGGCACCCATTTAAATCACAGCTGTGCCTGTACCTGGTTGATCATATTCATCGGTGAGGTACACACCATTTTCATTGCCTTTTACCGTTTGGAGAACTGGAAGCTATCCTGAGAGTCTTTTTAACAGTCTTAATTGCACTAAGGTCACTGGGAATTCTGCCCAGATAGAGCCTGGAAAAACTGGGCCACAAAAAGAGACCCTAATTATTTGCATTAGGAGGCAGAAACAGTCTCCTTGCAGTTCCAGCCCCTCCCTAGGAAAAGTTCTGTGGGACTGAATATGCTGAAAACTACTTGCAGTCCATCGAGTGATGCACTTCCCACGTCTTCTCAGGGAAGCTGTGTAATGTAATTTAAATAAGCTGTGTAAAAATTTTAATCAGCACAGAATATTTTAAGTTCCAAGTACTGTACCTACCCTGGAACCTCTTTAGTTCAAAGTCGGTAATTGTGTCACTTGCCTATGAAAGAGCAATTAACAGAACAAGGAAGGAAGGGGAGGGAATTTGGGGAGTTTTAATTTGTTTTCACACATAATGGTACCTTTTCTGGTCATACGTGATAATTATTTAATCAAATGGAATTTGCCCAGTGGTATTTTACATGACACCACTGCCAATCACTGCAAAACAAACAAATCTTTCAGGTGGGGAAGGGAGAGTTTACTGATCTGTCTTCTGTAGAGCTGCGTGCTGTGAAAGCCAAATGGCACATCTAGTATTGCTGAAGTGATCCATGGGCAGCTAAGTGGAACAGGCACCAATTCAGGGCAGCATTTATGTGTTTTGGGGAGTCTGGACAACTTTTACAGAACTTGGACACTTGTGTAAGTCTGGGTGTATGCTCAATCATTGTCCTGAATCAAGATGCTCTGTGGAATTGAGGCCACAGATTTTATGAAAAGGTACTTCTTCCCTAGAGGAAGAGAAAGCCTCATTTCCTTTCCACGTGAACACTTGATCCATGATAAATGTTTATAAAGTTCCCCTTCACCAAGTTTCTTAACTGCTGAAGAATAAATATTTAAAGAATCATGAATACTATAATCAAAACCACGTAAGATGCTACAAGAGTGTTCCCTATTGTACGAAAAAACAAAGGCGCTGAAGCTTGCAGAAAACTTCATTTTCCTGGTTTGAAAACTGATCTACTGTACGATATAGCATGTATTATCTTTGTGCAGTATTTTTAAAACAATACCTTAAATGCCATTGGTTTAATTCTTACCATATTACTATAACAAAGCTATGGAAGCTCTGCAGAAGACCAATGGAGAGGAGGTTTGGGGGTCGCATCTGCAGGGGACTGAGCTCTTTAGCTTCTATTTGGTGAAGTCCTGGGGATTAGACCCATGTTTAAGATTAAGGACATGCCTAAAAGTGCCTTGCTGGATGGGAACCAGAGTGTTCAGCGCCTTGCAGGACTGAGCCCTTTGCTGGCACTCAGGACAGAAACTTTGAATATTGAAGAAATTCCTTAGGTGGAGTAAAAGTTATTATTAAAAAAAACAAACGCACATGTTTCCTAATTGTAATATGCAAATAACACCTGTAACATCCTCAGAAGCAGGGGGCCGCCTGATGGGAACTACCTACAGATTTTAGAAATATAATTATACATGTAGAGTTGAACAAGACTTTTAGTTAAGTCATTTGGGTAAAAATCCTGGTTCCATGGAACAAAATGGGAGCATTGCCATTTTTGTCATGGGGCCATGATTTTGCTCATCCCTTATTACATGACATAGACTGATTTGGAGCCATCTTCTAACTCCAAATTAAAGTCTAATATTAAATTAAATGGCAATTTCCTATGGCCAGTGACCAAATTATCCATTAATATCTGTTTAATACAATCAAAATAAAAAAGGTGGAAGTCATGTTATTTTAATGCAACTGATTTGTTTCCTGAATTTTAATCAAACAGGACAGAAGGATCAAATTAGTCAGCCAAAAAATTACAGTAATTCAGAGGTATTTTGAACACAACCGCACACCTTTGCACAGACAAAACTCTCTCTCAATTCTAAGTCGTCTTCCCTTCTTGCCTTCCCTACAACTATTGTTTATGTCAAACACAATGGAAAAAAAGCTCTTCTACTTTGGAAGGCAGGAAAATCTATAGGAAGTTTAACACGGTGCCTCTGGACTCCTGCAGATCAAAGGTAGTTCCCTGTTTTCATCTCCAGACCATCATGCAATTGCTCTAGGAAAAAAGCCTGGGGAGCAATCATAGTAAAGGGGGAGGGGACCGCCCCAGAGACATTCCTGGGCTCCAGTCGTCACCTGGCTGCCCAAACACTCCTGCAGCGGTCAGGCAGCAAATGCGCAACCGGCATCTGAGCATGTTGGCTGCGGCGTTCGGGCTTTGGCCCCCATGCGCACGCCTGCACTGAAATTCTAGCCCGCTGCCAGAGTGCCTGCAAGCCAGCGCTGACTTCCGCAGAAGCAGAACATGATTAGGAGGAATTTTCACCTTGCGTGTTCTGTATGTTTGTAATTAGCTGTGAATTAATGCGGAACATTCCTATACAAATTTTCTTTTCGCCGGCAAAAAGCATGTCCACGTATTTGAGCCTGGGCAAAAAGAGAAACTTGTTGTTGACATCAATGTTTTCTTTTTTTGTTTCCCCTTCAGACTCTAGGTATAAATGCTACATTGAGAAAATGGCTATTTAAGAGTGAAGTCTGACTCGCTGTTTATGTTATCATTAATAAAGATAATAATGAAAATAATTTAACAATATTTTTCTACAGTAAATAGCTATGGAGTAATTTCAAATCTGATGCAGGAGATGAAGAACTAGTAGAAGAAGGAGGTGAAGAACCAGTAAACACATGCAGGTTTTGCTGGTGAAACCATTAATGAAAGCACAGCCCCTTAGCAGAATTATCTACCTCACTGCTCTGTGATATATCAATATGCATTTCTCCTCTCTCAAGATACACCACCGCAGTAAAATGCCTTGATAAAAAAACTAGCTCAGCTTAAAAACAAGTGTGGTGACAGACAGAGGAGGAATCAGGCATGCAGCCTTCTGCAAACAATCAACAACTTCTTATGCACAAAACTACTGGGTTTTTCATTTATGTTCCTCTACTAGCTTTCTGGTTTTCAAAAACCACCAGAGGGAGGCCATAAACTCTCATAAATATAAGTAAAGGCACATTGGGGTTGGCAATGAAAAAATCGAGTAAGAAATAAGCTGCCTTTGGGTTTCAAAGAAATATGCTAATTGCTGATTCACCAAGATCCACACAGATGCAAAAGTTCTGGACAGTGACACTTGATACACATAGAACTATATTAGAAGAGCCTTTTAAATTTGTTCCTGACAATTATTAATACAACTCATGATAGTTCTAGTATGCCAAAATATACACATTAGAGGTGAGGATGAAATGATGTAGGCCGCCAAATACCATACAATATGTAATTATTTAGGAACATGCGTTCGAGCTCTGCTGTTGCATGGGTGTAACACCATCAGGTGCATGAAAACATGAGTGATGTTATTTACAAGATGGCCTCAGGCTGCTTCACACAATTGCCAGAGTCTTCTCCCTTTAAGTGCTGATGGCTAAGGTTATCCCTGGGGAAAAGCTGATTCTTTGGATGAAAGAGTGAGGAGCATGGAGTCATGAAGCGCTGAGGTGATCCTACAAGTGTCTACACCTTAAATTTTAGTGATTGCAGTGACTGTCATGAAGAAGTACTTCAAAATCTGGACTAACATACTCTATGACTTGCTACCAATTTGGCTATCAGTCAGTTGGTCACTGATTGATACAATTAAGTGTTACGCAGACTAAAATATAAAATAAGTAAGGAACTGTGCAGCTGGTCCAAAGGGACTTACCAGACCCAGTGATTAGGCACTTTTACCAGAAAAGGCTAAAAATATCAAGCATGAGTCATGATTCCTTACCATATTTACCTGATATAAAGTTTCTTCCAGAAGTTTGATAGGGTCTAGCTAAAACAAAAGTAGATTCTAGGAAAAGCCCAAGAAATTTGGCGTGATGATACAGCACACCGCATATAATTTGTTTGCCCTTGCCTAGGTCAATATCTTCAGGAAGCAAGTTCTAGTTTTCTAGATATGGGAAAAAATGAAAAGCTTGAAGTACAGAAAAGCCTAAGAGGAAGACGGACAAAACGTGAGATCTGATAACAAGACCTGACACAAGAAAACACTGTTGATTTAAACAACCAAGTAAAATTAATGAAGATTACATGAGCTCCATTTGCTGTAGCCAAGAACTGAATCTTAACCCTTATTAACTCTCAGGAAAGGCTCTACAACACACTACTCTTTTTCTGGGCATAGAAGAAAAGACATCGTGCACACATCTGTCCCTTGATGAATAGTCTCAGGTTTTAATTGCAACATTTTCCAAACCAAGCTTCAACTAATAACTGGCTAAAGCTGTCTGCAAGAAGCTGTGTGTCTTTGTGGCACTTAGGTTCTGGAGGTGCACACAGAACGTAATTACCTACAGCTTTTGCAGATGTAATTGTAGAGCGTTCTTTTCAGCTTTTACAGCAAACTCTTACCATTTGTTTTAATTCCACTCCTGTGACCTCAGCGATGGAGGAAATAGTTCTTTCCCAGTTCTAGCTCTGTAGTCCTCTGGGGAAGAAGATGCTTTAAACAATGCCTGAAGTGCTTAACTAATACGCAATTCTGTTTACACACACATTACAAATAGACTAGTCAATGCTACGAAGCAAAAGCCAGTAAAACTTGGATTGGTAATATTCCTGCAGTGCACATCTCGACTACAGTGGTGAGTGAGTCCTGTAACACTACTGATCTCAACAAAAAAGGGTCTAATTCAGCATTCAAACTGAGCACTCTTATCTGATCTACCTTACTTGGTCCATAGGAGAACTCATTAAAGATAAATAAATAATAAATAAATACAAGGAACAAAAGGTAACATCATGTTATCTCTGGCCTCACTTCCTTTCTAGGAGACACAGCACAGAATTGCAGCCAGTTTATTATTTGAGTACTCCGCACATGAGGGATCAAGTAGAGATCAGTTAATTAAAAAAAGGTGATATTATTAGAACATCATAATTAAGGGGGGAAATTGTTTGAAAGCCAGGAAATTCCTCATTTAGTTTTCACAAAGTCCTGACCATTAGAGCTTCCTCATTAAGAGAGAAAACTCGTTCTACCAGAGGCTACACAGATTATAAGGTGCAGAAGAAGATGCAGGAAAAGAGCTCATGCCTCAGTCAGCTAAAAAAGAGCATCCCATCGGTGGAGGAAAGTCCACCCTGACACAGAAGCTCTGCAAGGGGCCAGTGCAAAAGTCCCAAACATGACTCTTACATCACATCTCTCATGAACCCCCCCAAAAACCCAACCCAGGTCTACTCTTACTGCTTTTAAGTGACAAAAGACGGCTATTTGCAAAATGTAAAATGAGGGCATAAATCTCTTGTTCTTCACCCAAATCGCAGCCGCCCTTCCTCGCCCTCGGGCTGTCCTGGGAAGGGCTGCAGCCATAGCTGGAGTGCTGCGGCGAGCGATGGTGTGCCCACGCAGCAGGGAAGGCAGGGCTGCTGTGCCAGGGGTGCTGCGCTCTTGGCACGGTGGCCAGCATCCCACGGGGCCCACCGGGGCTCTGATGGCTCTGAGGGCAGCTGGAGTCACCTCCAAACCCACATGCACGGCACAGCCAGACATGCCGGTAAGCCTGGGAGCTGGCTGCCGGGGGATGCATTAAAAATCCTACGCCCAGGAGGCAAGGGTAGGACTGTAGCTGTTCCTGAAGCTTGGCTCCTCCAGCCTCAGGCTCCTTCCTCACCCCCATTCCCACGACTCGGCACAGTTGGGGATCACTTCTGCTGCCTCAGCCAGCTGTCGCTCCCTGCCCATTTCTCTTTGAGCCCATGAGTCACTTCCTCTCCTCAGATCCCACCTTTCAAAACTTCCTTTTTCCTCTTCAGGGATACATCTGAAAGCCTTTTCTGAAAGAGAGCACTGGGCTTACTTATCCACGGACAAAAGTGCCTCTGGGAAGGAGCACATTCTCGTGTCTGATGACGTCTGGCCAAGAGCACCCAGCCGCATTTGTGTGGTCCCCATCATGCCGGTGCCCACAGCTCCACACTAAGCCTCCTCCTGTCCTCTGCTTCGACACGCTGCAGCTGTGGGGTGGTGCCGGAGGGCTTCTCACCCTGTCCCCTGCCCACAGGTATGGGGTGGGCAGAGGGAAGAGGAGAGGAAGGAGAGGCCCAGCTCACCCCAGCTCCGCTCACCGGCCCCAGCGGCTGCCTCTTGTTCAGAGAGCAGCAGCCCTGGGGTTCAGCTGCAGCTAGAAGGAGAGCAAGAAAGTAAAACCAAACCAGCTTTGACTTAAAAAATGGGGTTCCTTTCATTTATCCTCGTTTTTGAGTTGTCAGGGATTTAGGGTTTAAGGTTTTCCTCTGCAACTACGAGGGCTAGAAATGTGTTTCTTGGAGAGCAGCAGTGGACCCTCCTGAAATCAGTGACAGAGACAGAAGCTGCTCTAGCAAGCCACCAGTGCCATCCCCTGGGAAGCTCCTAGCTCTTCGTGACACTCCCTTGCACGAGACGGAGAGTTCACATATTCCTGCCCCTCACAGGCAACCAGCACCAGGAAAGAGACAGGGGGAGGAGAGTGGGGATGTGAGGGGAGACGTGTGGGGGGGAACCTGTCAGGGTTGGACTGGTGGTTCAGGCACAACTTGTTCCCTGGGAGATTTCTTTGTTATCAGCAAGATAATCACATTGGCTAACAACTTACTCTGCAGGTACGGAGGCCAAATCTGCCTGAGCTCAGCAATTTAGAATGAAGCTATTAGTTAACTCTCCTATTTGTCACTGTATTTTCAAGATTATGCTGTTGGATCAGCATGCTTTGACTTCTCCAGCCTTCAAACTGCTTGGAAGGCTGTATTTTCTCCTCCAGGACCTCTGAGACCTTATGACCTAACGCTTTGCCTACGTGTAAGGCCTGTTATCAGGCCAGATTCTCAGCTGGTGAAAGACAACATGTGGAATGGGGGGCTATGCAGGTTCATGCTAGCTGAGAATTTAGCCTCTCGAAGTTATAACAAGAATGTGCTTGTGGAAGAGATCATTTGTTTGTTTGTTTTACACCAAGGACTTGCAGTTTTTCATGCTAATTTCATACCACGCTAATTAAGCCACCGGGCAGACAACTGCAGCATTTATATTAAGCATGTAAATTGATGTGGTGTTGAAAGATACCGCTTCATTAGTATCTTATTCTCAAACATTACGATGCTTTTCATGGCCAAATATACCCACACAACTGAGAAGGAACACGGAGAAAATAAACTCTGTGTACAGGTTCCTAGGTGTCACCATCCTGCAGTTACAGAGCTGCATCCCTTCCGATCAGTGGGTTTCAGTCCTGGCCAGTCTGCCATGTCTTTGGATGCACTGACTCTGATACCATGACATCAGCCCTACTGACACCATGCTCACGTTCTTAGTGATCTAGGAATACAGATCAAAAGTCATTGGTTAAAGAACATCATCTATATCCTCTCCAAAGCGTTCCAGTTGCTATCAGTATGGAGGGAATGCAAATCTGTTTTAAAATTTTTTTCACTCTGCTCTCCACAGTGGCTATGAGAAGCGGGCTGTGCCCCACAGTTCCTCGTTTCTTAAAGCCCACCCAAACCGGTGTGGTGCTTAGGCAGTTATGGCTTGTTTTCCAATAGTACAAATATAGACAACAGCTCTCAAATGTACGACACTGAGTAGGCGTTGAGAGTATGTGCTCCTCCAGCACTGCTAAAGGGAACACCCTGGCCATCAGCTGTGGTCCCTGCTCTGAATTATCCCCAGAGGAAAAAGAGTGCAGCAGCCAGACTAGACAGAGAGGATGAATTAGTGACACAATATTCCCACCAAAGTCTTGTATGCCATATCACCTAAAATCTGGTTTTGCCAAAACACAGAGCCTTTCTGCTCACGGACCACATTTCCCTGGACCTTGATGTAGGACAAGCTGGTCATTTTTTTTCCCATCTGAGAATAAAAGAAAATCCCCAAATTGCTGAATTTCAGGAGATTACCTGATGGTAATAATACATTCTTGCCTTGCTGAAAACTTAGCACCCTGCATTTGGGTCGCTATATGCAATTTTCTAAGTCAGCAAATTAATCTGTTGTGCATTAGAGGACTGTATGGCCTTTCCTACGCAGGAATAAGAAAGTAGCAATAACCAGTGCTTGCTGCTAACATTGGGGGGGCAACACTAGTATAGATAGGAAGAAAATTTTCCAGGGGAAGAAGTGCTAATTTTACATAGAAAGATTAATAAGTGACCATAAAGTCAAAATAGGAACACCACATGCACACACTTTAAAAATGTTTTTATGTTCACAACTTTTTTACACAAAAGACAAAAAACACAAACCGCATCTTACTGCCAAATCTAAAGTAGCATTCATTTTTCAGAGGGAATTTTTTCCAACAATGTGTCGCTGCAAATTTCTTATCAAGAAGTAACAAAGAAAGGGATTTCTCTTTTCAGATCAAGAGAGCAGCTCTGGTAATGCCTGTATTCATTCAGCTTTTCATTCCAAACATCATCCATCATGCCATACGTCCCTTACACTGGACTGCAGAAAACAGACCACAAATTCTACT
This sequence comes from Fregata magnificens, assembly GCA_013389945.1. Taxonomy (NCBI): domain Eukaryota; kingdom Metazoa; phylum Chordata; class Aves; order Suliformes; family Fregatidae; genus Fregata; species Fregata magnificens. The sequence goes on from WAAD01009604.1 coordinate 35,370, forward strand.
TGGAACAGCAATGCATCTTGAACAAAGCTGACTAAACTCAAAATTAAGTTTTCAACAACTACGTGTTAAAAAGAAAATCAATGAAAGAAAAACATCGAGCTCTACTGAACAAATATCCTGCAGTTAAAAAAAAATATGTTTTGATTGATGAAGGAAAAAGACATGACATTTTAGGTGGCCTAAAAGAAGTTTCAAGGATCGTATTAAAAAGAAAGCTGGCATTGTATTAAAATACAGTTATCCCAAGGGATAACCAGGATATACTGGGAAACCAGGACATAGACTGGCTTTACCCTTTTTCAGAGCAGTTCATTATATCTTGCTTTCTTCATCTCATGTCCCCAAGTAGGGGAGTTTACCTTCAGGATCATCAACTTTCTCGGTTGTGAAGCAGCTCTAATCCACTTCCTTGATCCTCCTGCAATCAATTAATGCCGTGCTAATCCTGTCCTGGGCAGGCACAATGTGGAAAACTAAATGTATTACATTATCTAAAAGAAAAGTATTCAGGAATCTAGGTTTGAATCCAAGACGCTTTTACCTCTACAGAAAGGTCAGGACAAAACACTCAATAAGATTTACTGAGCTGTGATATCTACAAAAACAGCAAGGTAAGCTCTAAGGAGAAGCAATATCTTTCATCATCAACTGATACAGCTGGGAAAAGCAGACAACCTTTCAGGCACAGAGACCCAGTCTAGCTATGGGCAACATCTGAAGTTTAGTTTAGATTAGCCCTGCAGTGACAACAAGTCTTTTGGCATTGGACATTTACATAATTAACCCTTTCTAAGATAATTTTTTTTATACTCTTTATGGAAAACATTTTCATAGTGTAATTAGAAATAAATTCCCAGCTTTTATTTTTATGACAGCAAAACCCCAGATACTTCCGTAGGATCTCATATGCTAGAGCTTAATAGTGCAAAAGCATTTGTCAAAATTAGCTATATTTTTAGTATTGGAAACCCTTGTCCAGTCTCACAAATTCTTTAACTGAGTACGTTGATTCTAGAGAATTGGCGGTTCTTTTCAGACAGCTTAATTTCTAGCCTTCCAAACAATATGAATCATACACGTTCCTAAGAAAGTGTAGGCCAATGAAATTACTATGCAAAATACAACTTCCTCTTGAGTGAACTTGCCAAGTGAGTGTCTTCACTTACAATACTTTGGATGCTACTCTGAACGGTATCCTCGCAAAACAAAGCCGATTTGGTAGAAGCAACTAGCTGCTCTTCTTTCTTGTACGTGTCTAGGCTTGTTTATCTTCTTCCAGTCAGTTACGCAGGCAACAAGATGGCACAGGTGTCCCCACGGGCATATCACTTTTATGTATGTCATCTCTGTAGAGCCAAAACTGCTCTGAGAACAAAGTTCCCTGAAATGGGAATGAAAAGGAAATGAGGTGTACTCACACTGAAAAGAAACAGGCCCCTCCTGCATGGCCAGAGCCCCTGGGCTTCTGCCGGCGAGGCTGCTGGTACTCATGGCTTGGGCTCTGGAGGAAAACCGTTGGGATCTTCTTGCCTTACCTCCCTCCTGGGCAAGCGCAGCTTCCTTCTCTCTGGGTGGTCTTTCCAGTGACGGAGGTCTTGTCCTTCCGCTCCTGGTGTGACCCAGGAGTGAACTGAGCTCATTAAAATGTACTTGCCTTTGCTTTGAAAAAAAGAAAAAGGGTGGAAATCGGTAGAGTCAGGTTATGATACTACATCTCTATTAAAAAAAAAAAAAGATGGTGTACTTGTTTGTAGAAATCAAGAGCATTTCACCCATGTGATGCATCTTTCTTGAGAGACCAGAGCAATTGTCAGATCAAGCATTTCAAGACACGTCATTTCCAGAAGAGAGGAGTTAGAGACACTCTTGATCGTGTGCTTCTGTTTATTCTGCGTAAGGGATCTAGGACACCTGTGTTAGTTTTAAAGCTACTACATGTACAGCACTTGACTGCTATATTTTGGCAAGTCCCAGCTGTTATTTCACATGTGTGAACTAAGAAAATACCCAAGGTAAACACAGAAGAAGTACCAAAAACATTTACAATAAAGTGCAAGTATGGCCCAGTATGTTAACCTGCTAATATATACAGTGTGCTGGCCCTGATCTATGTTCCTTTAGAGACGCAAAGGGAAAGAGATGTAACAAGGCCTGTATGAAACCCCACAACCGGTCACCCGTCATTTCTCCTAAAGGAACAGCACCAATATGAATCGCTCTTCTAGTATTTTTCTTTACTTACAGTTGTTTCCAGCCAAGCTTACCCAAATGTGGGCAATGCAGAACAGAAACATTTTTTTCTGTTTGTTTTGTGCATCTGACAGCATTTAATCTAAAATAGTTGAAATTCAGATTACTTACATGTGTGCACACGCTCACACTCCCCCTCTACACACACAATGTTAAAAGGACATTACTGATGATCATTTATTTTTCTCCGCTCTTGCTGCATTTCATAATATCCCTTCTCTCTTGAAATACTGCCAGAGAAGATTGTCTTTAATATACTTCAGTGGTGTCAAAAGAACCTCAGGAAATGAGGACTGAGGTGAACCTAAGGTCTGCTCTATGCCACCAGTACTCTGATTCTACATACTGCTTTGTACAGGAGGTAAAGATCTGCACTCCTGATGTCCTGCCTTCAAAAACCAATATTCTCTCCACTTTCCGTCTCCTCTAATTAAAGCCAATTACTTTGACCTGCTTGGTTTCTCCTCCAGAAGCGATGTTCTATTATTACCTACTCTTGCTCACAATCAGGTTTGAGTTATGCCTCAGAAACTCTTAGATTTCACTAGAAATGAGTTTTACTAGAAAAACAGGTTTCTTTATCTCCATGATTTCCTGTATATGGGTCACATCCTTTTAAGTTCGATCATCAGCTCTGTAAATACTACCCCTAGAGGTAAGCTTTCCAGCTGCTGCCTGACATATCCTGACACAACCACTCCGTAGTCTGTGAGCCGTATCTTCTATTGGGCAAAAAAATAATAAAAAAAAAGAGCTATCAATTCAAATTCAAGGGGCCAAATAATTTATTTCCAGGCAGCAACCTGAGCACAGAGTAATGTTTCCTGAGGTGTATCAGAGCAGAGCCTAGCAGGTATGAGAAGCTGTAGGAGAAAAGGGTCACTTCTTGATTAGTGATGAGACCAAAACTTTGTAATGGGATAGGAAGACTTCGTGCGACCAGGGTCAATGCAAGTTCTGAAGAAACATTTCCCAATGTTTTAGTTCTCACTTGCCAAATTCAGCCCTGATGTAAATGAGCCCTGTTCTGCTGAAGCTATGCAATGGGTGAGTTACCTTGCTGTGTAGGAACCACATGCCATTTTGTGATTAACTAATTTCTCACTCAAAGGCTTTCAGTACTTAAAGACTAATATTGTATTTGTCCCATGTTTGACATGGAAATGTTCAGTTGAAGTATCATGTCCCTCTAATTATAGACGCTTCAAACTCAATATGTTTTGCTTACATCAGTCACTGATCATTCACTACTGCCATTCATCATAATCCTGGATTGCTCTAGTTCACTCAGCAGTAATTCTAGCTGGCTTTCATCATTCCCATGGAAAATGTATACCAACAATGAAATCTCTCAGCAGAAGGAATCAACCTCATTTGGAGGTTTATAAAAGCACTGAGGAAAAAAAGCATGTATATATGCGAGAAATAGCAATGAATAAGCATGTAATTCTCTAATAACAGTACAGCTCATTTTGTCAATGGTGAAATGTTAATTTGGTGGATTCAGCCATTTTATCTTTCTGATGCCAGACAATGCAATACATTTTAGAGTGATAGGTCTAAAGATTCTTGAGAGCTTCATGGATAACTTCAAAAGAAGGAGGCGGGGGGAAAAGACAAGGAAAAGGCATATGCAGTTTTCTATGGAAGTTCATAGAAAGCCACCGATACAGTGCAATCTAGAAAACATTCCTTTACTATAGTGATAGAACTATGAGATAGTTAAATATCAGCTTTAGAAACAGTAAAGTACATCCCATTACTTTAAGGCAAAGAGAGGAGATGCCCAAGGCAGAGAAAATTTTGCCTCCCTTATTTCTTACCCTCACAGATTTTGTGCATACTGAACTCTGGCCAACTCTCTGTCCGTCCAGTTCTACCAGCTTTGATGACTTGTTCGAAGTCCTGAAGTAAAATCTAGGTGAAGGCTGGGAATGAAGCAAGCTCTTCTGTCTTGTCCCATGCTGTAACCATGAGACCACCCTCCTACATAAGAGCCTGAAGATATTACAATATCAGGTGAAAGGCACTTCTATAGCTTTCCATATATTTTAGCCAAAACAGCTTTGCAATAGTAGAGGATAAGCAGTGAGCATAATGGTTTGACGGTTGATGGATCTGTCAAAGAAGTATTTACATCAGGTTGATACTGGCTTAATATGGTCTTTACTAGCTCCCATTATGATGATTTATAAGTCTTTTGCAGTCTTGACAGTAAGAAATGAGGCTTAGCATTAGCTTTCTAAAGACTACAGTTGTGTTTCTATAAAGAAAGAGCATAAGTGGCAGATAGCTGTCTATGTGTAGATAATGTTAGTAATGAAGAATTGTAAGTGGTGCTCATTTTGTGTATGCGTATACAATATGTAGTAAAAGGAACAAGAGAAAGAGGAGACGAGAAGCTGCAGAAACAAATTGTTTCAGTTGCAAGATTTAAAAACCACTCTGCAACAGGGAGCATGCACAATAAAATAGCAAAATAGGATTTGATGAAGTTATTGCCCAGGCCACCATGCTAGAAGCTGCTGAACAAACACAATCCCTCATGATGTAGCATGTTTGTAACTTGGAAATTTTTATAACTCGGCAGTATTGCAAAAGACACTACAGCGTAAGAAGATCATGCTTAGAGTCACAGAATGATTTAGTTGGGACAGGACCTTTGGAGGCAGGGCTATTGCTAGGTCAGATTTAGTGTTCATAGCTGCAGTTCAGAAACCAAGACAGACAGAATTTTTTTAATTCTACCTTTAGGTTAGCTGTCAGTGCTTCAGCTACAGCGTAAACCTAGCCTGACCTAGACATCTCATTTATTCTGGTAGGCTTGGTTCACACCTGCTGCATCCAAACCAGAGTTGGTTGCAGACATCAGTTTCTCTTCTGACCTGATTTCAGTGCCTTCAAAAAAAAATCTGTTTTCTTCTGCCTCTCATGGAGTCCTCTTACTCAAAGAAAAATTTTAAACCTCCACCAACTTCCTGTTATTTCCATCATGGACCGAAAGCACTGAATTGCTTTTGCCTTCTCAGCAAATGCTATGGTGCTGGAGAGAGCAACCCCTATTCTAAAGATCTTACATGTGGACTTTTAGCAGGATGTTCTCTGAGAACTAGCTTTGGTAGCAGGAAGAGTTGTCTCCATCGACATTTTCTGATGTCATGACTGGTGTATATTTATTCTGTGTACTGCATTTCATTTCAGATGCAAACTTGCCCACGTCGCAGTGCCTGCAAAACAACTGAAAATGGATAAACAGCTTGGCCTTCTCTGGACTTCCAGTGGTCCTTCTGTTGACTTCAAGGATTGTGTATCATTTGCTCCTTCTAACACTACAATGTTAATGCGGTTAATAATATATTCATGCATGTCTTGGTCCTCCTAGCTCACAGACGTAATGGCTGAAAGTGCTAAGAAGAGGAATTGACTTTAATTTTTCGCTTTGCATGACATGACGAAAAAGATTCTTCCAAGAGCAAGTAGGTACTAAGAGAAAGCTGTTCTGGAGCTACAAAACCTTATAAGGACCTTTTCAAGGAGTCAGACCCATGCAGAACTATCGCTGCTATGAGAGATTGGTACTATGAGTTAGGAAAAGAAAGTGACTGCAGCATCTTAAAAGAAACAATCTATCTTTATTGCCTTTTGAACCAATTAGGGATCAGACCACCAGCATTTCTACATCCTGCTTTTGCTCACAGTATTCATGGATTATAAAAATGTTGACATTTCTCTTCAACTTTATAAGAAAATTAAAAGAAAAAATAGACGTGTTATTTTTTAGATGCGCTATGTTTTATAAGTAATGTTGTAGCTGTGATGGTCTAAGGGTATAACCAAGGCCAGGTGTGTAGAGAGAGGTATTATCTTTTATTAGACTAACTAAAATAGTTGAAAAAATAGACAAGATTTAGAGCATGCAATCACTCTTAGGGTAAAAAGAATAAAACATCCTTAATTGCATCAAGCTAAACTGTGGAAAGAGATGAACTACAAAGTTACAGTTGCTGACCCCCTTGTACAGGCTTACTGGGAGAAAGAGGCACGAAACCTGTCTGTCATCTGCGCTGTTCAAGAGGAATCCCCATTTACGATTCCTAATTCAGAAGAAGTTTGGCAATTGCTATCCCCAGAGACTGAAGGGGACAAGATTTTTTTTTTTTTTCCCTCTTTTCTCAGTGTCACATGCAACAGGCTGCTTTTGACAGGATTTTTGCTCCAGCAGTGGGAAGTTAGGAGGCAGACAGACATCTTGCTGGTCAATACACTTTTGTATGGCACACTGTATCTTTCTAATGCATCTGTTGGCAAAGAATGGCAAGAAGGGACTTTTCAATGCAACCCCACCGCTTACCTCTTTGACTGGGAGGTAGTCCTGTTTAAGTCAATGGGACCAAACTCGAAGTGTAACATTTAGGATGGATTTAAGTCTTTGAAGACTTGAGACCTGAAAGAACAAAATCGCTGTCTTAGAAGGCCTGCAGATGGCATTGCTCAAGCATGCATATATGAATTCTTCATGAAAAGAAAAATACATCTGAATAAAGAATATCCAAGCAAAAAAAAGCTCCTAACAGTTGGCGCCTTCTACTTTCTAGTATATTTTTCCTTGGATTCAGCTGCACTTAGGAACTGTACATAAAACAAAGCTTTGGCTCCTGAAGCTTAACTTTGTATCCTTGCTCTGTAAAAGTAAATAAATAAATAGGAACCCTAACGAAACATTGTTAGAATTTAGATGAGGGGGCAGAGATTTAATAAATGCTACTAAGGTAGAGTCTTTTAATGTACACCGTTTGGAGACTATTCTCTTCCCATTCTAATGTCATTAACATTCACAAGTATTTTACAAGGAATGCTTGTGCATTAATCCAGCCAGGCAACAGAAACAGTGCTCTCAACCGGCCAGCAACGAGTGAAAAAGAAGGTGAATAGCAAAAGCGGTGCATTAGAAATCAATGCACAAATATAAAGTACTGCAAAATGACATTCCAACTGTGATTAGCCTGGAAATATGTGAACAAAAAGGGGCTAAAACTACAGATAAATTAATTGTTTCAAATTTTTCTCATGGATTAATATAGTGCTAATTTGCTTGAATGCCTAACTTCACAAAAGATGGCATCTTACAGATGATGAAAATATTATGTTATGGCAATAACGGAACATTTTTTACTATTTGTCTCTTGTTAGACTGGCACATAGACAGACTATTGCAGAATATCCAGCTTCAGGATAGGAGATAAGAACAGACACTCCCTGCTGGTTGTGGGACCCATCCCATGACGAGCAAACATCCACACAGATATAACAATATATGCTTGTGCTTATCCATACGATGGATGAGAAAGACTGAACAGCCCTTGGGAAAGGTTCCTTTGGGAACTCTGGCAGGATAATTCTCAGATTTGTTTCACATACTGGCAAATGTCTTAATTCTCCTTTGGCTCACTGGATAGCTGTTCAGCAATGATTCGGCTAGTTAAAAAGTTCTTGAGAACTTTTTACGCACCATATCATTTCCACAAAGAAATGGAGATCTACATTTCCTCTGGAGTGGTGAAGAAGGCTCAGAAACAACAAATAATGATTTTCTCAAGGTTTACACTTAGGGAATTAAGTTCTTTTTTTCTTTTTTTTTTTTTTTTTTTTTTTTTTTTTTTTTTTTTTTTTTTTTTTTTTTTTTTTTTTAAACATTTTTAGCTAGGTAATATTAGCAAGATTTTTCTGTTTATCTTTCTGTAAAATACATACACACACATCTATAGTGTGCATGTATGTGTGTATCCATATATATGAATATAATTATAACTTACACAAATATAAATACAATTATAATATGATAATTATTATAATGTTTAAGACTTGAATAATAATAATAATATAATATTAGTATAATACAATTTATATGAAGATAATTTACATGGGATCTTTCCCTATACGTCTAAAAATCCATCAAGAAGTTATGGAATTGTATAAATTATCTCTATGTAAGTGTTTATTATATGTCATTGAAATTAGAGCAGTATTTTTAGTGAGGCATCCTAAAGAAATGAAGCTTCTGGGATGACCTATCTATCTGGTCGGACCTCCTTCTTCCCTCTATCCCAGTAACTCCCAGGCCAGTTTCAATCCCATTCAATATTTCACAGACAATGGTGTTCCCATTACTTTTATGAAACGCAGAGGATAGAAACCTAAGGCAGCAATGTGACGTGATCTGCTTCACAGCTTATGAGGTGGCATCCAGGCAGCATGGTTGTACTTCAGACCTGCCACTTCACACCTTTCTCTTGCCTTGCTGGAGGCATCAGATGAGAGTCTCTAGGAACTTGGTAGTTCAATTCCCTGCTGAATAATCCATGACACTTTGCAGTATCTCAGAAGTTACTTTTATCATTAAGACCATTCAATCCTAGGTGGCTGTCAAAACCTCCCTGGTAAGCCTTCAGCATAATAAATTTCAGTTTACAAACCACATATTAAATTCCACTATCAACCCAGGAAAAACGTTCTGCAATATCAGCACGGATGGACACCTACCTGCAGAGAAAGGGATGACATTTTTCCAAGCCATTTGTGTTCCCATATCCAGTTTAGAGCAGCAGAAACACAGTGTAGAGTGTTAAATTATATCCAGCATTTAATTTTTCTCTAAGAGAGAAAAAAATGGACAAACAGCCAACAGATCTGTCAGCAAACAGCAAACAGTCAGATCTGTTGCTATTGGTGGTACCTTGAGACCAATTTTGCTATTCCTGTAGCTGACGGCCTTTCCAGAAGCCAGCAGAAAACTCTCACTGAGAATGCCAGGGCCTCTGGTACCTGATACAAAAGCAAGGCTTCTACCTCCCTCACTTCTCTGCAGCAGGGGCTCGCAGCCTCGGATGAAAAGATACAACCCTGAAAGGGGATGTGGAGCAACAGTGTGTGAGGGGGACAAGATTTGGTCCTCACCGACTGCTATCTTTTCTATGGCACCCTTTTCCCTGGCTCATTTATGTTAGCTTTACATGAGGTACTATAATGCCAGGTACTATAAATCACTACGGGATAAACCACAACCCTTTGGCATCTTGAATGTAAGGACCAGATTTAAACTCCATCCACCCACATGCTTGAAATTAATGTGGGCCTTTGCATTGCCTGCAATGAAAGTTTTGTCTTCTCTGAGTTGCAAGCAACCCTTGCAGTGAAAATACAATGGCAAGCTAGGTCACGGTGGTGTTCTGAGGGCAAAGAAGGATCTGAAAACACAAATAGCTTTTGCAGACTAAAAGTGACTCCATTGATCCATAAATTATCTTAGTATTAGTGCTGATTTGTCTTACTGTGAGCTGTTTGTGTGTAAACGGACACGATACCTTGGCATAATATTTACTGAGCCTAGTCACATCTTTATCATATGCTTAGCTCCTGAAGTGGTATATCTGCTAGATGCCACGGAGTCATTGACAGGTTAATGCTGGTCTGACCAAAAAAGGGCTCACGATGTGCTGTCCTAATTGCCTCCTTCCCAAAACCTTCTCCAGTGTGGAGAATTCACAGGAGAAAGCTTATATCCAGTGAGGCATGGGGCATATGTCCAGCCCCAGGGCAGAAGTGAGCACATTCATCCTGTATCACGTGAGGCTGGGAGGGAATGGTGCCAGACCCTCGAGTCATTCTGCAGTAAAACAGGCAGATTACTCTAATACAGAAAATGTAAACCACGATAAATGGGAGCAGATTTTAGCTATGATAGTCCATGTAGCTTTCAATGCACGAATTAATTCTTTGATGGAAGTCTGAGCTATTTTCATTGTTGACAGATACATTTCTGTTCATATGGACGGTTTTACAAAAATTGACAATATAAATAAAAAAGTATAGCTTAACTAGATTGTCTTTATTCTCTGACTCAGATTCCCCTAAATGAAACTTTTCATTTTGACAGGTCAGAATATTACATTCTGATTAAAAAACACTGCAATGTTCAGTTCCAGCTGACAAAAGTAGCTCAGGTCTGAGATTTTTAAAATATCTGAGTTTTATTCCATTTACTTATTCTTTAAAGAGACATAAAGCAAAAGAAAACTCAAAGACCTTAAGTAAGAAAATCCCCAAAATGGACCCAAAGGAAATGTATCTGTCCACTTTCTAGTGAATTAATGCATTGCCCAAAGAGCATGTGCTTTGTACGTACATAGGTCTTTCTTGCGGTGATTCCAGCTGTGCAGTGTAGGACCACCTGGAATAACAATGGAGCCACTGGAATTACTTTTTATGTATATACAGCAGCCAGGACTGGGTCCTATCTACATACAAGGAAATTTTTGCTTTTGAAGATGTTCTCAGCCAGGAACACCTTTATGAATAGCACGAGCTGCAATTTAAATACTTGAGTTGTGTCTCACGTCTGTTCGGCGCAGGCATACTGTAATTGACCGGTTCTCTTGATTAAATCTACTGCATGACAGGGAAACCCTATAAAAGAAAGTCTGTCTTTAACATTCCAGCTAGATGGTAGAATTTTATACGTATTATTTACGCTAGCCTCCAGTAGAAATCACATTCTTTGAGTTATGGATAGGTCCCAAAGCCGAGGGGAGCCAAATTTCTGTCTTCCATTACCCAATAGGAAATGGGAAAAAATAAATGTACGCTGAGTGGTGCAGTTAGCCAACATCACATCTGAACCCTTCCCAGTAATTGAACAGAAAGATTTAGGGGAGGGAATAGATATGGAAAACACTATGATACAAAGCATTTTGCAGGTGTTTTACAAGAACGTTGTCCACTAAATGAGGAAAAGAAACCTGCTTGGTAGCTGGCAACAATATGAAATGCATCTATTTAAATACCTATATACTTCTAAAAGATTCCCAACCCTCCCCCCACTTTTATTTTCTTACACTCCTTATAGTGACAAAGCCACCTTTTTATAAAAAAAAGCCCTTAAAGCGTCTGTTTCATGCCTTCCAGGGTTGGGGGTGGTGGTGGTGGTGTCTGCTTTTTAATATGATTAATAACTCTAACAGGTATTCTTCAAGCCAAACAGCTGGGTTATTGCTCAAGAAACAGCTGTTTCATTGCTAAATATATCCTTATTTCACCAGCCATCAGCTTACTGAAGCTTTGCTGGTTATTTGCCTTTAAACATTTGCTGATAGTGAGAAAGTCCTGGTACTTAATCATAGCTGGTGCTGCAAAAGCCGGAGCTACTTTGAAAAAATAATACATGGAGAAAAACATTGGGAGAAAGCTTTTTTCTTTGAGGGCGGGGAAATTTTTTTTTGTTTCAATGCCACACATTAGGTTGCAACCAGATGTTCACATTATAGATCCTGCCTGAATTAAAAAAAAAAAAAAAAACCAAAAACAACAAAAACCCCCCTTTTTATTCAAAAATGTCAATATCGTTTAACAGCAAATGTAATATAATTACAGTATTCAATAAACATTTAACAAGACACAGACATTTTCTGCAGGAAAATATTACCAGAGTGAGCCTTTTAGCAGTTTAGCAGTTAAATTAGTAATTTCTTTTATAACATCTGGTGAGCAGTCTCTAATTTCTAAAGTTTTGGAACAAAAAGACATCGGGCAGATTTTGAGTTATGAATAATTTGCCAGTTGTTTACCTTTATGCCAATCTAATTCTCCCCTGCATAGATGCAATCGAATACATTACAAATGTGTTTTCCATAAAAAGCCCTAAAATGCAGGAGGGGGAAGGTAGAGAACGAGTTCAAGCAACTCTGGTCCTTCACAGGCGTTGCCATGCCTGTCACCGTCCCCACCACCTCTCTCGCCACCTGATGGAGGCTCAGGACCCCACTCTGATCTCCCAAAATTCAAGAGTGCCTCCGTGCAGTGGCTTAAATCAAAGCAGTTGACCTTAGCAGGAATCTTTCCATAAACTGTGTGGATTTGGGATCAAGTCCAATGACAAATCCTCACGGCAAGAGGAGTATCTCTGGAAGTGGGAGAGCAGAGGGAGACCATCTGGGTGAAGAAGGACAGCCCCAGCCACCTGCTAACATGCCTCCAGCCAGCCTGGGGACGTGACCCTTGGGGTGGGGAGGCTCCTTCCACAAGGAGAGGTTGCCAAAACACTAACCCCTTTCCTGTGCTGAGAGCTTTCCCTAGGTATGGTTCCTCCCTAGTATCCTAACACTTCTTGCTCAGTGTTTTTTCCTAACTTGGCTGAAGATCTCAGATCTGTTTGTAGCAACCGCCCTCCCCATCGCAGTTCAGCTGCTTGCCTGCACTGCAGGCAGGGCTGCAGCCGTTGTAGTGATAGCCTCCACCGCAGGAGTCAGGTCAGTCCACTACATCCACTCCTATCTACTGTAGGAGTTGGGTCCACCCTGCATTTTGTGACTGGAATTAGCATTACAGCCACTGTAATCCTGTGTGTCAGGTGAAGACTGGCAGCAAGTAATTGATGCACAACCAGTGGTCCGCAAACCAGATGTTGGAAATGGTGTGATAAATCTTCCTATAACTTGTTGATTTCCAGAACATAGTTAATTTATTGCCCCTTATATTGAATGGGTGATAATATTAAAGTTAATAAAAATTACTGTTCGTCGTCATGTCATCCATCAATATGAAAAAGATACAAAATTTTTGTATCTTTTAGATGAAAGGTTTAATTATTAGCCTATTTCTAAATGCCATAATGTTTATTCTTTAATCCCCAAAATTAAACCTGCAAGATTTTTTTTTTTTAACATATTCCTGGCAGTATATGTTCCATACATGCTCATAAAACTTCTGCAAAAATTATTTGAACTGTCCAAAAAAATGGGCTTTCAAAATACCCCTCCTGTTTTTTAAAGTATCAATGTTGAAAGCCCTTTTTAATAGCCAGTAAGGAATACTTGTTTAAAAATCATCATGGGCTCACTGCACAGAAGATCTCTTCTTGTGGGTGCTTTTGTTGTACGCTATGGCAAAGCACGGCCGGCTCTCATCCGCCATGCGTTCTCCATTCAATGAAATTAGCTGAGACTGATGCAAGTACAGGCCAAAATGTTATCTGATGTAAAGCACAGCAGTTAATTTCTCTCCCATTGAATCCTTCCCTTTCTCTGACTGCTCCCCGCCCCCCCCCCCCCCCAAANNTCAGAGGAGACACAAATAAAGCACACAGATATTTGTGGGGGTTTTGTGCCTTGCTGGATCAGCTAGCGCACCTCCAGTTCCCCTGCAGCTCATGCAAACATAAACAGTCCTAAATGAGGAAAGAAAGAGAAAAGAAGAAACAGAAGCTTCAGCTAAGCTTTGCTTTGCTCTCAGTACCTCACGTCCACATGTGGGAAATGAGTAAGCTGGATAATTTCGTCTATAGCCTGCAACTCCAGCACCAGTTATATAGCAGAATGAAAGAGCCTATTAGCAAATGCCAAGCAGCATCAGAAATCAGAGGCAGCACAAACCATTTTCTCTTCAGAGAACTCGAGCAATTCGGATCAGTAGCGAAGGGCACCCAGAATCCAAAACCTACTAAGGCACAGTGGGACTGAAGGGCTTTTCATGCCTTGCGACAGTAAAGGATCAGTTATCTGCCAATGACAGAAGTGCACGGTCTGTCCAAATTCTATGCTGCCTTCCCTGCAGATGTTTCTTGCTCTAATGACTGTGGACAGCCCTTTTGCACACTGCAGCTAGTAGGACTCAGCCTTCTCTTGCCTATAGGAGTGTACCTCATTGCTACTTGCTAGACTAAGAAAAAGGAATGTAATGGGAGGAGAGAGAGTTTAGGATAAGTAATTCAGTAAGATGGGAGACATTTTAATGGAGGAGGTGGTTTTTGCAGGTTTTTGGGGGGGGGGGGGCGAGGCGGGGGGGATGCCATTTTTTGGCATTTCTCTGCTGCTTCTTAAAGCAGAGCTTATCATCTGGGATGTGACGCTCTGTGGTAAGTGCTCCATCCAGCTGCAATATAAACAGAGCTTTTCGCTGCATATTCTAAAGATGTAACATTAAGGAGAATAATGGATGATGCCTTTTGATATCTTTGTGTAAACGAAGAATTTTCTTACAGTGAATTACCATGTTAATTTATGAAAAGTAAACAAAACCCAGTGCAAAACTGATTCAATGTATAACCTAACTTTCCTGGTGCCTGATGAGGTGACAGTGACGGAATCAAAACAAATATCTTTATGTTTCATAAATGTAGGGGAAAATACTTCTGTGTTTAATCACTGCTGGAGTCACTGACAATGCTGGCACACCAACACCACAGGTTTTAAAGTAAATAGAAGTCACTTTGTCTAGCGGACGAGGATACAGGCAAACTCACTGGACCACCATGGGTTGTAGGATAACAAGGATGCAGGGAAACAGGCTTAGACGTGTTCGCACCGGTCTACACTTAGGCGATATACCTTCCCCTGTCATTATTCCGATTCCCCCATTCATCTATAAACTATTGCAGAAACAAAACACTTCATACTGAGTGCCTCCCTTGGAACCCAAAGGCAATTTTTGCCCCAAGGGTTTTTTTTTTCTGGAAGACAACATTGAAACCTGGGCCCATGGAAGAAGTGCTATCAATACCCCTAACGCGTTATCCTCTCACATTGGCAAATTTCTTCCCATACTGGTATGAACTAGGTGCCAGCCTCCTGATATGCAGGTCCTCCAGATCACAGGAAATCTTGTAACCCAGGGTGAATCTTTGATGGAAATGTAGTCCAGACCTCTCTGGGATCATTTGGATGGATCTGTTGCTCTTTACATTTATTCTTTCACTCCAGAGGTGTATGCATATTGGTGTTTACAGAGAGTTGAAGTTTGAGTGTCTGCAGTAGTATGATCAACAGGTTATCGTGTGCTGATGTATCCCCTCCTAAGAGGGCCAGAGGAGGAGACTCCACCACAGCTGCATGCTGGAGAGCGATTCTGCACACAGGTAGGAGCTGGCAAACCTGGTTCTCCAAAACCAGCTCCAGTCCAAGTCACACTGATGAAGAGTCATGCAATGCAATAGGAAAAGCAATGCCATACCAACTGGTAAACTAAAGTTGGCTAAATTTATTGTGGGTCTAAGAGACATAACATGAAACTGGTTTAGTTTTTGTGTCTGTGGATTGGACCTTTACGTTCTTAAAAGCTGTCTAGAGAGCAGCCATTTTTATCCCCTACCTCTTCTGAACTCTTCCTGAAATGAAAGGAGAGAAGGCACAGCCTCCCTTAGAAACTCTCTCTTTTTTCCTCTTTTATTTCACAATAGAAACATTTGCAGTGAAAGTAACTTTTTTTTTTTTTTTTTTTTTTTTNCAAGTAATTTTTTTTTTTTTTTTTTTTTTTACACAGAAATGTAACAGAGAAACTTGGGGATCCCTGGCAGAGATGGGCATGGCAATTCCAATAGCCCTCTACGCAGGCAAAGATAAATAACATACCAAAACCTGTCAGTTGTCAGCAGTGACAAAAATAAAGCTGGGAAAGAGCCCACTTGTCACTGTCCATGGGTTTCTTAAGCTGATTAGGAATCCAGAGTGTTGGCTAGATGCTAACAAACAGTCAGGCCCTTGGACTCAGCCTCTTCTGGTGCTGCCAAGACATAATCACTCTAACATCCTGGACAGCCTAACCCTGCCTCCTTTTTAATAAGCTCCCATTTAGGAAACCATTTATAGATAAAATAAAGGAAAATTATTGAGCTCACTTTATATTCCTGAAGAAGGAAAAAGCAAAGTAAATTAAGTCCAATTTGCATGGACTTTTGAACACGCACAGATTTGGATATAAGCTATGGAGCAGACATAGAATGTTGTAGCCTTTATAGTCAATATTTTATTAAATTTTTCCTTGTAAATTTTGCTGTGTCTTTATTGGATTCATTCAATAATAGGAGAGCTTTCCTGTAGCTAATTCTATGCCTTGAAATTTCCCTTCTTGTTAACCTGTGACTGCAGTCTAATGAATAGAGTGTCTGCCATGCAATACAATAAGGGTAGATTCAGGTACCAAGGTGACTGTATTTTTTATTAAAATACCTTTTTATATGCACAGCTTCAAACTGATGACTGCATTTGCAACACCTAATTGCCACCAGTATCCACAAATACTTTGCATTTAATGAAAATATCAAACCAAGTCCCTTATTTCAGTTGAAGCAGCAGGTTGTATTACGCAGCGTAAAATCCCATTTTATGAAATTTCGTAGAAATACAGATCTAACTTTGCACTCTCCATTCTTGTTTGAACTTTATACTCTTTATATTGCAGGGCTTTATTAATTTTTTTCATTGTAAGTCTCAAAATATTTCTGTTGCATCAGGGAACTAGGCAGCCCCATTGTGGCTAATCTAACACCTGTAAATTGCCATGGCTACCAACCAAACAACTTCTAGCTTTATAAGGTGAGTATCTATTTCGTGTTTTAAAATAGTGGTGGTTTCAGTTCCAGTGGTTGTATCTTTTATTAAAAATTCTATTAACTTTATTCATCAACACCATCAGGGATCGCTAGGAGCACACAACTTCTCACACTTTTTAAGGCCAGGAGGGAATCACTTCAGTCAGCCAAGGCTGACCTTCTTCATACTGTACCACATAGACCCTCCCCTAATAAAGCCTGAATTGGATTTTTTTTTAAAGATCCAAAACACTTTTGCTGCTTACGAGAGCAAACAAGGAAAAACAGTTGCGCTATTTGAAGACTCGGTTAAAGCGAGGAGCAGAGAGAACCGTGTCATCTTTGATTCTGTCCTTCACTCCACTTTCCTCAGAGCACAGCTTCATCAGACATGATTTTTGGTAAAACCTAACAAGGACCTGAAGGTCATCTTACTTGCAGCCAATCCTCTACTACTCAACTGTACTGCTAATGCAGTTTCAGAGTTGCTTAAAGCACAGAGCCCTGTCTCCATCAGGTATGAAATGGCATGGTGTCTACAGCCCACAGTCTAATGAAAGGCACGACTCATGGATTTTAGCTTACCTTACAAAGCAAAATCAAATCATAGCAATACAAAACAAAGATTATAATTCTTCAAACTCGAAGGACAGGCAGATGCCATAAAACCAGAATTTTTAGTGCCCAAAGATATCCTTTATGTCTGTGCAATGTGAACCTAATGTCCCAAAAGTGATGTCTGAGATAAGAGACTACCCACTTTACAGGGACGGAGCTAGAACCCACCAGCTGGGAGACCTGGCAGAGGTGAACCCAAAGGGTCTCAGTTTCATCCTTGTTCAGTACAAATTATGCCACAAGAAGACAATGAAGCTCCATAACTTACAAGAACTGAAAATCTGCCTCTATCCCTTAAACAAACAATAAACAAAAAAAGATAAGGTACAGTTACCAATAAACAAACTTTTCTAATTTAGCTATTTAAATAGTTTGGGGTCAAATTCTGGAATACATCTAGATTACATCTAGTTAACACTATTGATTAAGTTCATTACTGTGGAGACACTTGGTGTCGAGAGAACTGGTGAGAAGGCATGAAGAATGACTGAAAGGGCAGAAGAACTGCATCAAAAACCCCTCTAACCTCTGCTCGGTGTTTTGGTTTCTTTTCTTGGATAGTTTTACCTCTCTGTGGGTATATATACACAGTCCTGCTTCTCCTCCTTTTAAAGGCTGGTAGCCTCTCTCTGGAGCCAACTACACCTCTGTAACTGGCAGTGGTATTTCCAGGGTGTATATAAAGCATCCTAGAGCACCTTGGCCAGGGAATGGGAGAGCACGCAAGAAGTGGGTAGCACTCCATATAGGAACATGTGCCAAACACTCTGGATCAGAGTCTGCAGCTTAAGCCCGTCGCTGCTTTGCTATAATCTCTGTCAGATGGGCAACGGTGGCAGCATGAAAACTCAGCACCGAAATCAGGTAACTTCAGTGCTGCAGTTCTAACACAATTAGAAGTTTCATATGAAAAATGCAGAGATTTGCAAATGGTCCACTAGGAGAAGGTTGTAACATAGCCAGATACGTTCACTTCATCCTCCTGATTTAGTGGGAATTGGTCAGAAAGGTCTCATGAAAAGTATACAACACTTTCAGACTAAAAAAAAAAAAAAAAAAAAA
>WAAD01009604.1:55239-103510 GCA_013389945.1 Fregata magnificens
TTCTGCGTTTATGCGGCGGTTAATGAGCCGAGTGTATCCACTCGCAAGGGTTTCGGCTGGTGCTCAGCGTGATTGCAGCCTGGTCCAGAAAGCACTGCAAGTTTTACTTTTTATCTTCAAACTCCCACGAGAGATGCATTTCAGGCTATTTCTTCGGGCTGAGCGGGGACTGAAGCAACGCCACCAGCCAGCAAATTTATCGTGTGGGGAAGGTGTCTCGGTGTCCAAAAATTTATCCAGAAATCATGGATACGGGGGGGGGTCCAAAAACTTATCCAGAAATCATGGATACGGGGGGGTGTCCAAAAACTTATCCAGAAATCATGGATACGGGGGGTCTCCAAAAATTTATCCAGAAATCATGGATACAGGGGGTCCAAAAATTTATCCAGAAATTATGGACACAGTAGTACCAGGTGACAAATTTGAGCTTCTTTTAATTCAGTTCACATATAGGTCGCTTTGTTTCAGATCAAATGCTTTGCTGAACTACAGCTAAAAAAGAAACACAGCTAGCCAAACAGCCCGAGATCACAACCCTACAATAACAACGCAGGACACTCACACAATAGAAAAGAAAAGCTTCTGCAGCAGCAAGGAAACAGACTTCAGCCTCAAGCTTCCAGGGGGGTTAAAACAACAGTGAGTTCAACGTGCAACTTTGCATAATATGAAAAGATCTTGGTCTTACATTCCTTGAAAAGTTGCAGAATTAGACTACAGAAATTGTATATTGTATCTGAACCTGTGTTAAGAACCTTGGGTCTCTTTGCAAGTGGAGACAAGATTTTTCCAACACTAGTTCAAGAAGAGGATCTGAAATTGGGAAGAATGCTTATGCACACACACTAGGACCCAGGAAAGTCCCTGAGACCAAAAAAAATAAACCTGCGTGTATTTAAACACTTTCCTGAACCAGAGCCAGTGTTTGTGGCAATAATTAGAGCATTTTAATAATCAGGATATTTTAATTAACATTCAGCTAGCTTTCTTTTTCATGTAAAGAAAATATATGCTTATAAACATACCCCCACATATTTTTTTTTTAATGCCTTACATAAATAATTTCTTTAAGGAGGGATTTCTTTCCTAACAATTTTTTATCAGAAGAACAAATACAATAATACAATTAATACTTGTGATAGTCTAGCAAATCGAAAAAATAAATCAAATGCAACCAAAAAAAGATGTTTTTTTCTAATTTTCTGACTACCTCTAGAATTGCTTGCACTTGGAAAAAAAACATTTTACTTGCATGTTTTACCATAATTTAGAACATTTATATATTCCGTCCTGCTGTGATACATACTGTTCTTATTATTAAATACAACAGCACTTTAAATATAATATTTGCAATATAATGAACTTTTCCACGTTCAACCTTTTTTCCTGCTCTCAGCTATAAAAGTTACATCCAGCTCACTGTAATATTTGCAAATTCAAACTTCCTCAACAGCCATTCCTCATTTGACGTGTCTGTATATGTACTTGTGTGGACGTTTATGTACTACATAGCTATAGAAGTAAAGGCAGTGAATGCCTTCTTCCAAATTTCCAGAAGAAGAACACAACCTTTAGGTTTCTTGACCCCTGCAGAAAATGTGGGCATCTCACACTCTAGCAGGCAAGACTTTGAAACGCTGCTCCGTTTCTCTAATATCCTTGGAGCACTGCTATATATCTTTGATTCTAGGAGCAATGATGAGGAACCAAGTTCTAGGTTATATTTTCCTAGAAAAGGCTAAGCCAGTTCAGTGGAGTTGTGCCTATTAGTACTAGCATGTGGGTTGGCTCAAATATGTTCCCCATCAGACTGGTTGTTTTTTATACAGCTGTAGCCTTTTCCATCAAAGGCAAGGGACATGACCAGACTACTTTTAGAAAGATGTGTTTCATGGGAAGTTTCACAACTTTATTGGGAATCATTGTTTGCGTAAGAAATTGCTCAAAATTGAGGAACTTTTCAAATAAAATTAAGCAGACTTTGTATTTTGGAGGACTGGAGCCAGAGTAGAAACAGAGCAAGATTTCAACAAGGTTGCTGTGCGCAGGGTTTGTAACAGGGTTCAGAGGCGGCTGAACAGTTGAAGAAGAAAGTTTGTTTTTCTTATTTTAACTGCGTGGTCACAGCAGTGCTGCAAGGGTAGAGCACGTCCTATCTGCTGCCTGCCATGTGCCTCTATTTCCAAACACGGTACGAGACACGTCAGTCGTTACTGGCAAAAATTATGAGATTTTTCTTCTACTGGAGAATTCAGCTGGCTCTTCTCCACGCTGCTCTGCTTCCAACTCACTTGCACCTTCCCTCTCAGACCTCAGCTCCCTTAACCCTTTCTTCCACACCCAGCACTGCTCCTGTTCCTTGTAATATTCCCCTCCTGTTACATCCCGTTGCAAACAGGAGGTGGTGAGAAAAGAGAAGCTGCAAATGCACCTCTGAAGCTTTCAAAGAGAAAAATCCAGGCAAGGTCTGAAGTGGAAAATTTCAGCCAATTCTACTCTCTTTTTTGCTCAAGGCAACAGCACAGGTAACCCAAAGCCTTCAGGAGGCCAGAGAAGTGCAGAATTAGCTGATAGCAATGCATGCACACACAAATATACATACATATATGTGCGTGTATTTAAAAAAATAATTAAAAAAAAAGCTGCTGGCTTACTTCCCTCCCTTCCTTTGCTGCTGTCAGTGCCCCTAGCTGCACTCCTCAGGCAAGCCCTGTTTCAGATTGACCTTTGCTTCCCAACATCCCACTGAAGAGACTCTCCTTCTATGGCTGCCCAGGGCTGGGGTAAGGAGCTGTGCCTTTATCCAGGCAATCTGGGCTTTAGGAAGGGAAGGTGGCACTAGCGTTTGAAGAGCCCATTGGTAGGGCTGAGGTGTGAGTCCCCACCAAAGAGGACACTACACCATGTACGTGGTGACTGCTGGCATGTTTTTTGCATTACAACTGCTGCCCAGGAATCCCAACGAGACATCTGTACTTCTGCAGAGAAGTAGAAAATGACCAAGAGCTAAGCTATGAGGATCAAAGGCAAACAGCATCCATGGGAGCGTGGTTGCTCAGACCGACCAAGAATAGCAAAGCTGTGCTGCTACTGGAGCATGAAGCAACTCCAAGGGACTTAACAGCTGTCAGTGCAGCAGACTGGGAGGTTTCTGCCAGGCAGCCAGATGTTGGGAAAACATATCCAGTACAGGTCAGCATCTGGGACCCATGATTACCACTGAAATGGAGGAAAGCTCTGGAATATGGTGGAAAAAGGGCTTTCAGGGCTGTAGCCTACCCTTCTTTTCAATTAATTGAGAAACATTCTTGGAAAGCCGGGGTGCTAGAAAGGGCAAGTCTTAAAACACGACTGAAGAATAACTTAAGCATGTTATTTATATATTTACAAAAACCTGTGTCTCTTTTTAAGGCTTTTTATTCTTATTTCTTATGAGACCATTGTTTGAGAGCTGGGAAATATATACTGAAATTAAACCACTCACTAATATTTATATTGTATTTATAGTATGATGTACATGTGTATATGGAAATTTTCCTATAGGTGATAAGTCTGTGCCTGAACCTGCTCCCATTAACATTAACAGGAGGAGAACCTGACTTGGTGAGGGTCAATAAGATTTCCCCTAAGCTCAACAGGCTCCGAGTCAAGTCCAAATGATGACTGGGCTGATGGAAGCTCATTCAAATCCACTTTGCCTGAAGATGGTGATGAATCACTTGCTATCCTAAGTCAGCTTGAAGGAAACTTGTATCCTCTCATGCTTATTTGTGCCTGGATGAAATCAGAGATACCGCGTTGGTACATTAGAAGTGGAGTTTGCTAGATTTCTTTTTTCCAGTTTCTGCTTTATACGTTAAAGACAGAAGCTTTCAGAAATGCCAGCTCTTTTTTCCTGTTTTCTGGGAAAGATCTGATTTTTTAAAGCATTCTGCATTTGCTGTTCCTATTGAATCTTCCTGCAAGGAGGAGCGCTCAGCAGCTCTAAAAGGCTCTCAGGCTCAAACTGAGCAGACAAAGTAGGAGGCACCTACATGCTCCTCTTATTAAAAAAAAAAAAGTACATGGAAAACAACAACCTGATTCAACAAAGTTCATAACCCCACCTAAAATCTTAATAATCCTTGCCTGTTCACCCAAGTGCTTCAGCACATGCTGAAATGCTTTGCTAGGAATTGGATGTGTCTAATGCCGAGTACGTCTCACAGTGCTTTGGTGGTGGATGCTCAAGCTGAGATCCCAGAAGGTGGAGCCCACCTCTCCAAGGTGGGCACAGTACCGTGTCTAGGTTCCCAGCCTCAGTCCTTGAATGATGTTACAAAGACCACTGAACTAGCAAAAGGACTTACTGTTTTTTCACCATGAATTTATAAGGGACCATATGAACCCAGACAAACTTAAACCATGACAAAATGCCCTTGTCTCCTCTGATTTGCACTTTGAATAGCTATCTGCGACGGTGGTAAACAGATGAAAAGCATTAGTAACAGCAACAGGAGCGAATTCTGCTCTGCTGGCATTTCCAATGCTTTCATACAGGTGGGACATTATGGCGCAGCGTGCAACAGTTCATATCAACAGCGACAATCACAGATTTGCTGGGGAGAAGGGAAGGGACAGGAGGAAAGAGCCTCTGCCCTGTTCAGGTGGAGCCAGCCAGAGCAAAGTTCACACCGTATGATAGAGTTGCCTGCCCAGCCTCTGTTATAAAGGGAAACCAGAGCTTGCAAGTACCACTGTGGGGAGTTCTGCAGCACAAGAACGGGGCAGCAAGTTGTCTGCCCAGCAACAGTTTCATTTTGTATTAACTTCAACAAAATAAGGTTCTATGTAAATGTAAATAAATACATACAGACTACGTGAGGGTAGGAAGAAAGTCAGGTTTTTGGTTTAATTTTAGCCAAGACAGTTTGTATTAATTCAAATAGCCTGGGTCTTTATTATTTGAGAGCTGAAATGAAACTGGACATAAGCCCTGAGCATCATTTCAGAGGGTTAGTATCTTAAACAGGAAACAGGAAAATAGCACTAAAGTATCGACTAAGATATTTGCCATGAATATCTAGACAGTCAGCAGCTCATAGACCACGGACAGGTAGAAATTCTTGCTGGTAGAAACAGAGAACACTTAGACCTGCTGTCCTTGAAATTTTGTGTTATAGCCCCTGAACTGCTAGGTTTTTATGAAGCGCCATGGGTTCCAAGAGGTATTCTAGGATAAAACACTGGTGTTTCATGAAGAGATGCCTTTAATGCTAGACTAGAGACTACCACATCGGATGCGTATTTCATCTGTACAACCCTGGACATGGTGGAGATCCTGAATGCATCCTTCTTTGTAACTGCAACTAGAGAGGCATAGACTGTAATCACCTAGATAAATAATAATAATTAAAAAAAGAAGAATAGGTTCCATTCATTATTTCAACATTTTTCTCAAACTGGCACATTGAAAATTCTCTGTCTCATATCGTACTTAAGCTAGCAGCATGCTTTATGTGGCCATTCTTCCAGACCTTATGATTACATTTCCAGACTCTCCAGAATTACTCTTCTGACTCATATGAGTTTCAAGGAAAGCCTGAGCGGCAAGAAGAAGGAATTTTAAATAGTGCCCTTCAGAGACATTCAAATATTTTAGAATTATAAAAAAAGGGCAGTGAGTTTTTCCAAGTTGTGCCTCTAGACCTTGATACATTTTGGCCCCTCAGATGGTTTCTACACAATGTTTATCAAGGTTTCAAATTATTAGAATCCGAATTGAGAGCAACTCTAAAGTATGGTGTGTAATAGGCTCTATAAAGTAGGTTAACCTTTTTAACCCAAAAATGTTTTGGCCTCCATAATCTGTGCTTGGAAAACATTTTGGGCAAGATGCAGTTGGCTCATTCCATAGCCACGTATCATACAAGCAGACATCACACTTACAAGCCAGCCACGTATAACCAGAACTCATAATCGTCTTCAGCTTTCAAAACACTAACTTTGACCCAGGGAGCGAAAGGAGCTGCCCTGCTTGCGTGGAGGGAACCTAACATAAACACTCAGGAATTAGCTTTGATACTTTCAGCTTATGGGCACTGACAGCACAGATGAAGAAATGCATTGAACCTTTACTTATGATGGACCCCTGATTTTGGGATCCTTATTGATGAAGATAGAAGGTAGTATATGTACTTTTGCTTTGCTTTTTGGGAAAGGAGAATCAACACTGAAGTCTGATTCTGTTCAATGGGGGAATAGCACTCCTGCTATTCAGGAGTGACACTCACATTATAACCTCATGATATTTGAATTCCAACACAGGCTTATTTTTCAACTCACGCTCATTCGGAGGAAACTCTGAGTACACATATTATCAATTGAGCAGCTGGCCTCGGTGCTCACCTATGCCCTCCATTGACTGGGGATCTGTTTGAGGACAACCCAAAGAAATATTGCTTTTGTTCCTATTCTCAAACACTTGCAAGGGGTCCAAATACACAACAGCAGGACCATACAGGCACCGGGATGAATGTGTGAGGGGATGGACTATAACAAACCAAAAAATTGGACAATGCTTTCAGGAAAAGCTTTGTTCACATGGGCAGTAGTCATTATTCCAGAGGTTCTGTTTAAAAAACAACATAAGCAAAGCAATGGAGTAGGTATAGCACTTTCTATTTTGAAGTATCACAGAACACCCCACAAAATAAGCAGCCCTTAGACTGCTGACAGGCAACTCAGGGTACGACAGCCAGTTCTGACTGAAGGCAGAAAGGTTAGACCTATTACAGAAAACAGCTACTGCTTTAAGATCAGTCCATCAGAAACCCTCTCTGTTGACAAAATTCTGCTTCCACTGAAGCTGATGGGAGTCTTTGGTGGACTTCAGAGTCACCAGAATAGAGCTAAACATAATTTTACCCTCTGAAAATCCCCTTCATTGTGACCACATTTCACAAAAAGGATTTTCCTATTTATGCCAAGGCATCTGCACAGAGCTTAGGGAACCCAATGCTAGACAAGCTGAAACACATTTATTTTATTTGTATTGCATCTACTACATAACATCTGGGCTTAATGTAAAAGTACATCATAGCAGACTAAAACACTGCAATCACAAAATTGCCCCTAATCTAACCTAGCACCTTCCCTACACACAAATTTGCTATTTACAAAAAGGCCAGGCTAGAGAAATGAGTGCAAATGTCTTAGGTTGCATTTGTCAAGCTGAAACTTTTCAAGGCTTTGAAAATTTGTGGCCAGAAGGCAACACGATGATCAACCACAGTGCCTTCCTGCAAAACACCAACCCTAGGATTTCACTCCACAATTTTTGTAGGAAAGGTAATAACCTATGGTGGAAATAGAGAGTTTAAGACATTGCAGTGAGTTAAAAAACATTTACGTTTGCCTTGAAAGGAAGCTACAAAACAAAGAACCTTTTGCATTACTGATTGCAAAGAACTGTAATGCTCTTTCTTTTCAGCATATCACCTTTATGACATTTAGCATTGACCAGATCAAAAAGTCAGTCAACAAAGAACACACCTACTGTGCCAGACAACATGGTAAGATCTTTTTGAAACAGGTACAAACTGTTCCTACCTGCTCTTATTTAATGTTCATATTTGAAAGGAAAAAAAAAAAAAAAAGAGAAATAGTTTGCCATTTTACTTCTCATTTCAAAATTTCTCTGTCTCCAAGATATTTTGGAGAGAAATTAATTTTCCTGCACATTTTCTCTGACAAAAAAATAAAATCTTTCCAATTCATATATTCCACAGCTGTTAAACTGTGATTGCTAATATTGTTCATTGTAAAATTACAGACTGCTTTTAATCTTTAATGTGAATTAGCAATCTTCACTTTTTAGGTGAAAGACATTAGCACTGAACGGATTTAGAGTAAAAAAAAAAAAATCTTGTTGTGCTTTTTTGAACTGATGTGTCCGGGTTTTTTAAACAATAGTTAATAGAAATAACAAATACATTTAAATAAACAAATAGGAGTGATAAAAATATAACTGAAATTTACACACTGATTCAGATCAGGCAGGTTTGTCTCAGAGGTAACTGGATTCCCATGATTTCAGGTGGATTTCAAGACTGAATTCTGTGGGATTGGAATCTTTGGTGATAAGACCGCGACTTTCACTTACTTTTATTCCCTCATAAATAGCTACAGTTGATTAAAGTATATTTCAAGCTTCCCAAATATTTCCATTAAAGGTTCTTTGTTTTCATGAAATGTTCCTTATGGGAATGCCAAACCTCAAACTATAGCCTGAATCAGCTGGATTGGGCAGCTTTTTAACATTTCTTTGGGCCCAGGTCTATGAAGTCCTCAGCATTTACCTGCAACTCACTCTGAGCCTTCATTAACCATATGTTGGGGGGCACCAAAAGATTGAACAGTCAAACCTATATTTCTGGTACAGCAGTGGAGCTGAAGGCAAGGTTTAAACCCCAAATGGTGAAAACATGTTTCAGGAAGCTACAGGGCTATTTTGGGCAAAAGGATGAGGAAATTCTATAATACCAGCCTATTTTACAAAGTCCCATTAGATCATGCAACTTTTTTTGGCTCCTAAGAACAAACTCACCAAGAAAAATCTCAATTATCTTCAGATGCACACAAGTAACTCATTGGTTCCAATAAGTACCAAGCCTGTGCATGTGCTTTTGAGGGCCATATTTATGAATATGCTACCAGACCAAGATGCTGGCAGATTTACATGCTGGATGCAATTCTACCTTTTGGTAGAAGGTGAAGATGAGCATCACCTATCTTGGAAACAGCAGCTATTCTGTAAGCACAGGAACAGCTTTTCTCAAGATGCGTTCTGGATAGTAGGAGAAAACCTCAGATCTGCAACGCTCCTCGTTTTCTGTTATAAGACATGCATTCGTTGCAACCTATAAAACAATGGCATGACAGCTATGCTTTGCCTGAATGATGAAAGAAGATTGATATTTCTAAACTACATGTTAATAGAGTGAAATTGCTATAGGCTTTCTAGAAGTTTTAATATATTTCTGAACTGAGATCTTAAAGACACTCTGGCAATGCCAGGAAGAAAAAGAAGTGATAGAGAAACTTAAAAGTACTTTCAATATTTTATCATTCCAGCTCAGGAGACATTAAATTTGACTCTTTGTTATTACTTAAATATTTGCAAAATATGAATAAAATATTTAATATTAAATAAAATATTACAAGAACTTAATAATGAAACTCGACAAAAATTACGCTGCATGGTTGAAAAGAAAAGAAGGTTAATTGTTGTTTTACACTAACTCTGGTTCATTTTCCCCCAGATTTCTACAAAGATCTGCTGGCATGACACAGAAGGATTTTAAAAGTCTAAAGAAATCAGATAAGAACAAGAGTAGCAATTACTATAGTAAAACTTTAAAGTGGGAAGAACTTATTTATGCTGGATTCTAAGGCTATGTCAAGACTGCTAAATAAATCAGGTCCAGGGAGTATTCCTGGCCTGGAGGCCAGTCTGACTGCATCTACAGTACTTGGCCTTGGTCCTTCCCACCACCCCACCTTTATCCTTTACGTTATGCGATGGTGGCCCTAAGATATAGCTACAGTTTTGGTGTATTTTTTCAGTTCAGTATCTGAAATAATGTGTGGGTCCACCAGAATGGTATTTTCATCATACAAGTCTGATGCATGTGTTGCATGAGGACACAGAGATGTTGGAAGGTGCAAAGCCTGCTGGACTTCAGAGGTCTGTCCTGGCAAGAGGCACCTAAACTTGGTTCAGTCTTATCTGTATTCCCTATCAGAAATGGTTTCTGCTCTATGCTTTCATTGTGCCAGGTCTAGACATTGCCTTAGGGAGCACCTCTTGGCAAAGGCCAAAATGACCAGGGGACCTCTCAAAATTAAGCAGCACAGATGCTCAGCAGTCAGTGCTCAAACACACCCCCTGGACCAATTTTATTTAGCAACAGGGACACAGCCCAAATGATTAAAGGAGCTTTACCACACCCACAAGAACTGTGGGTTGTGATAAAGGTCAAAATACCATTTATAGAATGCAAACTTGGCTTTCTCTGCAATTTTGTTACCCTTATGGCCCACCTCCAAGGAAGACACGACGAATTGTGTGTGAAGGAGGCCACGTGCTCCAGGATGAGGGGAAGGAAAGGGGCCACCCAGCCAGGTCACGTTCCTGGCTTTGCCCCTGCCCTGCTCTGTGACTACCTGACACAGCTTCTGCCACAATTTCTCCACCTGTAAATTCAGGTGATGATCCTTTCTAAAGAGATTGGAGACGGGGTTGGGACTCTTTCATGATGTAAAGAATAACGTGACAAAAAAGGAAGCTCTAGCACTTTTAACATTAAAATGGTATTTGTTATCAGGGACAGAATTAAAACAGATGGCAATTTGCTTTCCACAGGAGCTGTAATTAGGAGTCTCTTGGTTTTTGCATTCATGTATGGAGCAGCCTTTCATCTCTGGAGGAAGGGAGAGAGAAGGTGCGCTTTGTATTGATCCTATTTTTTATATGTATATACCTATATCTATCTTGTAACATTCAAACCTTATTTCTTTTTTGAACACCTGGTGAGTCAGTATTGCCTCACCTAAAAAGCCATTCTTTGTTTTCTGTTATACCTCTTTAGTGTGAAAATGCCTGCTTAGTCACCAATTAGTGTTTAAACATTAAGAGGAAAGTTTGAGAGCTCAGGTGGGAAGAGACACCAATAGAAGAAAATGACCCAGAGCTGTCCTCAGGGTTGATTCTGGCTGTGCAACTTAAAGCATGTCACACTGGTTAACAGTTTTGAAAAGTATTTAAACTCATAGATCCAATCAAAAAGCAGTAGCTTCAAAATAAATTCCTTCAAAAATTAGGACTTTCACCCAACTAAACTTAGATCCCAAATCCAGATATGAGTTCTAAAATAAGTCTTGATTTTTTTTTTTTCCCCACATTAACTGAGGTTAGTAAGAGCTATGCCACTGTAAACACAGGAAGAATTTCATGTAAAATTTCTGTATGTTGTGGTTAAATCCGCAGTTATTCCCTAAAATTAAGGGTAATTCCTCACAATGAGTAACACCTATAAGGAAACAGAAAGGCAGAAGCTTCTTAAAAGAAGTCAGAGGTGAATTACACTATATGCCAAAGTATAATGTTAGGAGTCCTTATTCCATTCATAATATTCATTTTTAAGCTGAAAAGCTATAATGAAAAACAGAAGAACTATTATATTGAAAAAAAATATATCCCCTAAACCAGATGTGATATGATTTCACTACAGTCAGAAAATGGTCCACAAATAAAGTGGTTAAGAGTACATCTTTGGCTACTATTATGTCTTTTCATTTAGAAATATCTTTTACTCCAGTCGCTTATAAAAGTTTGGCCTGCCTGTTTTTTTCAAGGAGCATTGGAGAAGACCGGGGTATGGTTCAGCAGTTCTATCACCCCTAAACTGAAGGAAGCTGAAAAGAGGTACAACATCATTTTCTCCTGAATGTGGACTGGGTAGCACCTCCTCCCTGCCTTCGTCCTTGTCTGTCTGGAGCGGTTTGACCTTCAAATTTTCTGGGACTCCACATTCTTTCAAATGGTGTGACCAGCTCTAAGAGTATTATAACTGATCTGTCTCACAGTTCAATGGTAAGACAAGGTATTAGGGCTGTATTTTCAAAATGTAACTCTTGTATTTTATTTAAAAGAACAACAGAAAGTCTTCTAGCGGTTCAAACATCTTGCCTTTCAAGCCGGTGCAGTGTTCTCTAATCCTTCTGTTATAAATGACCAAACAGGAGCACTAGATTTAATTTCTTTCTACCTCTTGTTATTTTTTACTCCCTTTTTAAACTTACGGGAGATAATATTTTCACTATCCCTTCTCATGTGGAAGATAAGCCAGGACTCAGAGCATTTTGGCGGAATCAGGGGTTGCCCATGTACAGAAGTCCTGCAGGACAGATGTGGCAGAACATGTTCTGACAACAGTGGGAAATTTTTGAAGCTGTGTTGAGCTAAAACAGGAAAAAAAAAAATCTCATTTCATAACTGTGTGTCACAGGACAGCTGTTCCAAAATCTGTTGCCCTTTAACATCCTATTTTATTCTGGGATAATAGCCATATTTGATTAACTCCTACTTCTCATTTGCATCTTCATCGTCTTAAGGTACACAGTACATCACAAAATATTCCTTTGTTGACAGGCAAAGCGGTAAGATGTTGACAGCTTACTTATGGCATTATGATACTGACAGTGTGCCTTTTGTGGCACATTTTTTAATCCTTAGACAAAAGGTAATATTTAAAATGTATATTGTGCTATTATTAAACTTTCCCACTCCAGTAGATTGAAAGTTAATAGAGAATTCATGTTTATGAGTCCAACTTTCTATAACCATGTTTAAAACAACAATGTTGGTTCCATTAATTTCTGCGTGTTTCTCTAACGAAAATTCTGATCAAGAGAACCAAACCTTTGATATGGGCATTCACTAACATTCATTAGTAGCCAAGGCCATTATTCTAGGCACTTTCTAAAATGATATATTTCAGGGAATGATGAAGAATTACACGCGGAAGAACATGTTGCTTTTCGTGTTTCCTTAATTTCAGAGTTTTACTGGGGTTTCTGGTTCTGCGTGTTACTAAATTTACAATAGTGATAATAATAACAATAAAATCTTTTAAAACTCCCTAGCTACATCTCACTCAGAGGAAACTTTTTTTTAAACTGGTAAACATCTGAATGTAAGCTGTTTTTTTAAGAGAGCACTTCAAAAGAAAAAAAACATATGTTGTGGCTGGCCTTTGTTATCCAGTTAATGAAGAAACTAAATTCATTGTTTGGACAGGCCATTGAGTAAAAAGTAGCTGAATTTTTGGGGGGAGATCAAGTACTTAATACAACGCATGATTTGTATCAGCTTTGATTTGTAGGAAACATAGAGTGAATCCAAAATAATTTCAAAAGTAAATACATTAGAAAGCTTATGGAGATTGTCAAAAGAGATTTTTTTTTTTAAAAAGACTGCATAGCTACTGTTGCTCCCAAACATCACATGAAATATTTTGCTGCTTCAAGCACATAAAATGTTGGAAGTAAAAATGTTCGTTATGGAAGAAAGCACAATAAATTCTGTAAAGACCTAGAGACCGTGCCACTCGGGGAGAAATGGAGTACAGGGGTTGGAGTTTTATTGTTAGTTTGCACAGAACTGTATTTTACTTTAGGCAAAGTTCAACTGTGTAGTGAGGCAGAAATAAACAAAAGGAACCCATTTAATATGTACACTAATGGCTTTCATATAAGAGAAGAGTAAAGATGGAGGGTTAGGTTCAGCAAAGACCACTGGTGCCAGGCAGAGAGATGCACGGCACTCGGGGAGGCTGTACCTTACCTGGGGAAGGGTTGTGCACCTCTGCCAGCTTTTGCTTCAAAGAGCTGGCTAGGACTGGCCTCTGCTAAAAGCCTGAGTGACCCTCACATGTCCCCTCAGAAGCTTCCCCTCACCCTTCTGGGATGCACATGCTTCCCATGCTCTTTGGGTTTGCCTTCCCCACCTGGGGAAGACACGGACTTGGTAGTGCCTCCATTTCTCAGCCCAGGGTTAGGCAGAGGCCCCAGCCACATCTCTGGGCCGAAAATGGCATTTTTAGCTACTCTTGGGCCTCAAGCTATTCTGGATGGAGACTCAGCACCCTCAGACAGTCCTCAGCCCCCCACCAGCAAGCACCACCAGGACTCATGGGGACAGGGAGACATAAAAAGGTAACCTGACTTGGTAGGCTAGTGACCAAGGTAACAGCAGTTAGGGCAGAGGGGAAACCCCAAGGTTTTTTCAAAGTGACAGAGGAGCAGCAGTGAAGTATTACTTTTAGATTTTTTCTTTTTTTTTTTTTTTTTAAATCTACCCAAATCCAAAAACCCTACAGAAATAAAATCAGGTAGCCATTCTGAGGAATGGATTTTGTCCCAGCACGTTTAACAAGCCTCAGCAAAAAACGTGCAGAAAGCAGTGACCGGTAAGTTCTTTACAAGTAGTGTAACAAACTATGAAAATGTATTTTTGGAACATAAGAAGCATTGCTAAGTTATAAAAGCAGCATAAGCAATGACAGGAAATTAATGCACACTCAAAATCTTCAGTTTTGAATGGCTGGGTACCGGAAGACAATGACAGAGACAACAGAAAACAATTTAAAATCTAAAAGCAATAATTTCTTTTTGGAAATAATCCCTTTTTGGGGCCATAATTGGTTATATTCCAAAGCAACAGTGTTGCTTATAATTTCCAAAGCAAAGAAACTACTTGCAGATCAACAGCAAATCGGTAATCAGTTGCTCCGAGATAGGTATCAAACACAGTTCCCCAAAATGACATTTGCACCATGAAACCAACAAGTTGATGAGTTCAAAAACACATTCTGTATCCACCTACAGGAAGTCA
The DNA here is from genome assembly GCA_013389945.1 of Fregata magnificens. Lineage (NCBI taxonomy): Eukaryota > Metazoa > Chordata > Aves > Suliformes > Fregatidae > Fregata > Fregata magnificens. The sequence goes on from WAAD01009604.1 coordinate 69,680, forward strand.
CTGAGAAAGTCAAAGACGTGCACAACCTTTATTCCCCCATCAGAATTTGGGAAGGCTTGTGGAACCGGGGCTGGTGCCCTGCTTCATAATTGGAAGAGAAATGTTCCCAAGCAACAGTATCCACCAGAGAGTGTAGAATTCCCTGGGGAGAGTCACTACCAGCCAGGTTAGTCAATTTGAACCGGCTTTCCAGGATATCTAAGTTTATAGAGGAACTGGGGAATTACTCTAATTGATATGTGGCAAAATTGAAGCCCAAACTTAAAAAAAACCAAACCAAACAAACCAGCCCAAGAAGCACCAACGAAACTAACAGCAAAAAGCTAGTGCACAAAGCATAAAAGCAGTAATTTCAAATAGAGAAGACTAACAAATCTGAGTTACTACAGTTAGATTCACCACTAGTAGTCAATAGTGAGCTGTCACAGCTCTTTCCACAGCACAACATTGTGTATTTGGCTAAAACTATAATTGTTCTCAGATGAGGAAACCTAAAGTGAGGATGAATGAGACTATGAAATCTGCAGAATGCTTTCAAGAGATGCCAAACAGTTCAATGTCATAAAAAGGGATTGATTTAGACAACAAGATTAACACCCAGAACTATGAAGCACTATATCTCATATCCAAATAAAGAAATGGAAGATTTAGTAAAACAAATACCTGGAGAAACCGGTATTTACTGACCAAGTTAACGTATACAAGCAAAGATAAGTGATATGAGCAAAGTTTCATATCAAGATTCAATTTACCAATTAAAGAAATGCAACACAGACCCCATTGTCAAACTAGGATGCCTTCTCTCATTGCTCTTGTTTGGCTTTGCCATCAATGTCACTATGAAGACAAAGTGCAGATGAACACAACACAAGTATCGCATGATTTGACAGTATTACACCAGGAGACTCACAGAAAGAGTGAGTGTAATAATATATAGCTCACGTGCTTGACAGCTTGGTCTACATGCAAGTACAGACAAAGATTTTGGCCAGGGTTGCAAAAATGAATCAAACATATTTTTGGAAAAGAAATTATCTGCTATAATCTCCACACATCCCACCCTGAAAGAAGAATCTAATGAGAACCTTGGCAGATCCCTACTCCAGCCTATGTAAGAAGTCTGAGTGGGTGAATCGAAACATGGAAGGTATCTCGAAATATGGAAGGAATTTTAATGTCACAAAAGGTAACAACTGCATTTAGCACAGTAAACTAGATTTGTTCATTGAAAGTCTGTATCTTAAGAACTAAACTACAGATTTTCAACTTGATTGTTATTCCCATGTTGATATATGGATGTGAAGGCTGGAAATACACCAGAGATAAAAAACAGGTGCCTGTATGCTTCTGAAAGCAAATAGTTAGGCATTTAAGGGAACAAACCTCTGGCAAGCATCAGGATGAATCTGATAACTTTTGGTTGTGAAGCTATCCAGAAAGGTAGGAGGACATTTCTAGGATACGTGTTAAGAATGAAGACAGAGCATCTGCTGGGAGAGGGATATATAGGGGAGCAGGGCCAAAAAACACTACTCACCACAAGAAAAATGCATGGGGCTTCAAAACACAGAGGACAAGCAGAGAGCAGCCAGAAACAGATGGGAATGGCAGGGTCTTGCTCATGGCTGTAGCACATCTAATAGGAATGGTTCACCTGTGATGTAGACTGAGCTACGAGCAATGAGTCAGTTGACTGGACTGAAGTCTGGCAATTCACAACTCCTCTGCTGGCACATTTGTTCCTAAATGGAAGGAGAGAGTAAAAGGGAGATGACGGGGCTGTGACTGTGGCCCCTATGACTTTACCGACTGGTGTTGCTAATTCCTTCCTCTATGTTAACTCATAACCAGGAGTAACTCTGGGTACCAACATCTCCATTCACCAAGAACTGCAGCTCTCACCTTTGTCCAGCCCTTTATCTGCAGCTCTTGTCCTTGCTGTTTCCACCTGGGCCACACATACTCAAACCTGGGAGTGGGCAGTGGGAAAGCTCATCTTCACTCCCTTCCTCAGAGGGAATGGGAAGGCAAGTGAATGAGTAATAAGCCAAACAACTGTATCACTCATTAACCATACTGTTCGTTAGCAATGGCCCCTCCCAGTGCACCAGCTTATTCGCATGCAAATCATCACTGGTTAACGAGAGGACATTTCCAAGCAAAAATGATTAATGCAATCTGACCATCCTTGGCAGCTATTCTTGCAGGACTTCTATTATGAAGCAGGAAGGAAGAGGGTGTTCATTTTCAATCCCCTTTGGAAAAGCAGCTCCAGCTCCACTTCCTCATAGTGTAATGGAAGGAGCAAACTCTCACTGCCTCATGGAAAAGGTTCCCAGGCTGTGCTTCTTCACGCACTGACCACTGCTGCCTAGGAGTGTCCTATGCTTGTGACTCTTGACCTCAGCTTCATTCTAACCATCTATCATAATACAGTGGTGTGATTACATAAAAAATATCGTGGAGTTCCCCAAGGCAACACAAATGACAAACCTGCTCTATTCTACCCATTTGGAAGAGTGCGATTGCATCAGATGAAGCAATTAGATGTTCTAGCTAATCTCTAAAATTATGCCTAGAGATTGGATTTTTTGTTTGAGTGACTAATCCCTCACATTAAAATTCAGGACCATTAAAAGCAAATGAGATTGTAAAACATACTAACAGTTTAGGTCATCGCTATGAGAGAAACTTGCCAATATGATTGCAAAAGTATAACCTGCCATAATTTGTCCTTCAAGGATCTACACCCTTGTTATGGTCTGAAAACTGACAGCCAGGACAAAACTAAGGCATGGATTGTCTGTCAGTTTGAAAGAATACACACACCACCACCACCACCCCACACCCCCCCCAACGTAACAGGAAAAAGTCTCCCTCCATGGGCACTTTGTAGATTCCTGCCCATGTTCTTCATATGCTAAACTGGGATTATCACTTCCACACTTATATGTTGAGGGACCAAGTAAATCCCTCCACTATCTTATTTTGACTGGGACTGACCTCCAAACAGAACAGGAAATCTCTTTGTAAGCAAATTCCCATAACCAGTCCCCTTGCTGTTTAGACTGCATTGGATTAAGCAGCGACTTGCTTGCTTCTTTGATTGGCAACTATAGTACTATAAAAACAAACGTACAGAGCAAGTCTCACCAGAAAAGCCTCCCAATCTGCAGACCCTTTCAGCTTTATTTGTACTGAAACTTGATGATAGCTCCACTAGACAGGAAACACTTACCCCTCCTTTCTAATATGGCACTATCAGGAGGACACATTTTCTCACAGACCGAGTAGCAGAGCAGGGAGCAGGGGAGAGAGCAGGAACACCAGAGACCTTCTATGATACATGTCTCAAATTCAAACTGTTGTAAGAGACAGAAGCTGACAACACTATTTATTTATCCTAAAGTTAATTCTTTGATTGATAAAAAACATGGTTTATACCATGCTTGAAATTGGGCAAGATATGGAAAAGCAAAGTATCCCAGACATTTTAAGCCCACCGTACCGTAGAAGCTGGAAGGAGTAGACACTCGAGCAGTGAAGCGTTTTGCTTGTTTTCTCACTGGATATAACACACTACTTGTTAACGACCCTTTGCAATACTGTAGCAGCAGGAAGGCCCCCAGGTGGTTAGGGCTCTGCCTTTACAGGTGCTATAGGAATTCACAGACATGCAGAAGGGGTGGTCCAGCATCCCCCACTGACAGAAAGTCTCAAGGTAAGCGTACACGAGGCAGAAAAGGAATTAGGTGCATTATCCTACTATTCAGTAGCACATCTATTAGGACATGCGACATTTATGTGAGAGGACCACAACTGAAAAGTTATAAGAATGACATATTTCTTTCTGAGGCCAAACCAGAGATGTCACATAGTTGAGCTGGCATTAAACAAAGGAGCCACCAGCAGGTGTGAAGTGCAAGTCCTGCCTTCCTTACACTTGCGTTCTGTGCATTTGGTCCTACCGTTTAACTCAAACCTCATCAGCCATACCAGCTTATTGCCCCAGTCACTTGCCTGAACATCACCTCTGCTACATACTTGATACTGGGCTATCTGTTGGAAAGATGTGGATTCACCTCCTACTGCTACCAGTGCAATCATGGTCAAGGAATACATCCAAGAACTAGAAACTACACAGGCAGGCACCTGTATGTGCACAATTCATCCAAGCCTGAGTGGCTACAGACAATATTTCTCCTGATGTTTTGTCACTGAGATAAAAGATAGATCGGTAACAGATTTGAAATTGTGCAGACACCTACCTGTGCGTGACAATATGCCTCCAAAGAGCCCTGGTGCTTTGAGAAAGGTGAATATCAGCTCCACATCTGAGTCAACAAGGCATTTGAGCTAGTGCCTAACTATACCTGACCCGGCTAGACAAGGTCTAGACTGACTTCTCCTACCTAAAAGTCCACCAGGGAGGACAAAAATAAAACTTCTGTGAGATTCTCTGGCTTTTTTAACTGGAGAAGTTGGAGGTGGCCACTTACTACAAAGCAGTAGGATGTTAAATCCAGGAAACACCTGGAGGGCCATGGGCTCTTCCTTCTCCCTCACAGCCCTAGGTATGCTCTGACTCTTTATCTCACTTTCCTTCTGCTGGGTCTCTTACCTGCTACATTTGCATTTGCTGTACTGTTGATCTCCAAGATTTCATCTGACAGAGTGAAAAGCAAGAAGGGGGAAATACCTCCATCACATTCACATGATTCATTTTACTCTGAAGCACAGTTGCCACACCTGCTTTCATACAAGTCACCTGAAGGCAGTTAAAAAGGTACCAGAAAAAGTAATGTGTGTTTCTGAAAGAAATCACCCTCCCTCTTCCCTTTGCTGGCAACAAAGTAGCTGTCTCATGTTGGCCTGCACCTTCCCTTGGTGCAGGGTACCTAAGTTAGCCCCTTCTCATGAACATCAGCTCCTGTACAAGACGGCCACAGGCTGATTTTGCAGATCAGCTGCTGAACTGCTTCTGTGAAAAAGAAAGAAAAAACACTTAGATTTCTTAGGTAGTTTCCTCTGATGTCTAAAAAGAGCCTTTGCTGGAGCTGGCAACAGCTGATCACCACCAGCAGGGCTGCTTGCGCTGCTTTCTCCCAGCCAGCTCCGGGGATGGCTGGATCCCTTCACGGGATGACATAACTCATTAAACCTGCAGAAAGCTATACCTGCCAAGAGGGGAAAAAAAATCTTTCTGGCATTTTAGGAAGTTGAATTGCCTCAGCAGAGGCCAGCGATGCCAGAACTGCCATAAGAGAGGGCAGGGCTCGTGACCGAGGGGCATGGGGCAATGCAGCACGGCCTCCCCTTTTTGGCAGCGGGGAGGGATTGTGCCAGTTCGGCTGCCCTGGAAGTGCAGCCTGAGCCTCCTGCCAAACGCCCAGATCGCCAGGCTGGAGGCAGGTGAGGCTGCAGTGCTCCCCGGCCCTCCCTGCTGAAGCTGGCACTGAGCCTGGCCCCCCAGGGCATTCCCTGGAGCGGGCAAATGACACAGCTGGCCAGGCAGCAGGGCACAGGGATGCTCGCCAGCTGGGGCAGAGGTCCCGGGGTGTCTCCTCGCCCAGCTAAGAGAGGCAGGTCTACACCCTGCAGCAGAGCATCAACTTTGGCTGGGGAGCCCTCTTGATGCCCTAGACTAGATAACCATCCTTGCCTTCTGCGTGGAGCACAGCAATGAGGGGGGATGTGCCCTCTCTGGCAGAGGGAGGACCTGAAGTCGGGTGTCCTGCCACCATGGAGGGGTCAGACTGAGGTGAAACCACTATTTCCACCAGCTATGCTACTCTTTTTTTGAGGTCATGGGACAACTGGGGCTTCTCAGAGGACGTCTGTCAGAGTTCTTGTTCATGGATGCCATCAGGGGTTAAACATGAGCTGGGAGTCTACTTACTGAGCTCAGGAAGGGAAGGGGAAAAAAAAAGAGACAGACAAACCAGAGGCAGTCCCAGGCATGCCCAGGAGCAGACCTTTGGGCACCTCAGGAATTTTACTGGCAGGAACGTAGGCACTTGCAGACTTCAGACGCCTCCAGGGTTAGGCAGTAGCTGAACAGGGGTTTTGAGGATCTAAATATTGGCCGCAAATGCCTACAGAGGCAGTTAGGCAGAGCTTACATGCCTAAACCTTTTTTGTGGCTCTAGCCCTAAACTAATATTATGGAAAATACCAGCAATTATTAGGGACTTCTTATCAGATTGGATACATATTCCCTTTGCATAACTTTACCATGGCCTCATTCATGTGGTGCTTAAAGAGGATGAATACCTGTTCTGCATGAGTAATTATGCCAAAGGCTCATGTGAGGGAGGTAGTTTATGACTGCTGAATAAGGCCAGCTATGTTTACCTATACAGCTTCATCACTTAAGCTAAAAATTGGTCTTACCACTAAATCTCCCTTACCGCTTCGTTTGCCTGATTGCAAACAGATCCCAGAATATGCAGTTGCACTAAGATGATTGATGCCAAGATGCTGCACTGAAAAGGAAATATTCTTTGAAGTGTTATCACGTCCACGAGCATAAGCAAAGCCATGTCACGTGATGAAATGTAAATAGAGCATTTCTTAGAAAAGCCATTTATTTGCCTCCGTGATTTATTATTCAGTGACATGTAGGCTATTTTTTCTTTGTTATTGGCACTCATGTTCATAATAACAAGGTACTTGACTTGAAGGTATTTGGCCAACCTTTCCAAAGTGCTATGTAAGCAGCAATCAGAGCGAGCTAGGTTCGTGAGTCAACAAATTGCTCTCCCATGCTGATCAAACAGTCTTGGCATCTCTATAAAAAAAATACAAAAACAGATTTTGGACTAGCCTACCCGGTTCTCTCTCTAAAATTATTTATTGTGTTTGCATTTGGCAAAGTCCAGGCTTAAAATAACCAAAGGTGCCAGTTGCTTTATTAATAATATTTTACATGTGATTTTCATTTATGTTTAGAAGGATAAAGGAGATGGCCAGTTAGCCTCCACAGTTTTTGTTGCCATAAATTGGGTTTCATTTGCTCAACCTAGGGACAGAGGTTTCTCTCATTTTACACCATACCTCCACAGCCTGCAGTAGAAAGCAGTCTAATACTTGGGTCAAAGCTAGTCAGGTCAGTAAAGCTGAGGTTTATTGTGGAAAGCTTTCATTCCAACCCACACAGGGTTGTTACTATTAAAGCAAGCAACAGTCAGACACACTGCACAAGCTGCAGGCTTTAACAGGAGGAGGAACTCAAATCTAAGTGGGATTTGTACTCAATTTTTATCATCTATGTCCATCATATGTGCTCACAAATCCAGGCCCTGAATTTGAAACATATATTCCCACACTTGCTACTCGAAGTAGCAAGTCTTGCTACTTCACTGTGTAAATAAATACCTTAAAATGAAATATATGTATTTGTGTATCATCTCACTGCTACTGTGAGTAGGGCTGCATGAATAATTGCATTTATTTTCACGTGACTGCTGAATTGGAAATATTTTGGAAGCTTGGATTAAACTGATTCAACCCTATCCCCCACCCCCTTTTTTTACATGAAATGAAAAAAGAGAAAACGTCATTTTGCATTGAAAAGCTCCTGCTGACCCCTAAAATGAAACACTTCATTTTTGGACACATGTAGTAAAAGCAAAGGAAATGAAAAGGCTAGATTTCACAAAGCAAGAAGTGGTGTTCTCCCCCTTTTCATTCAGTAGCCTGGATGCAAGAGATAAATCCTTTGGCTTCCTGAGGTGTTTGAAGCCGCTGTCTCTCCTCCCTGGGGATGCCACTCACCATCCCCTAGGTTAAGGGAGACAAGCAGACTGTGACTTTCCACGCAGCCCTCCAGCTGGGCAGCTTTCCTCCATGCTGCCTGTTTTGTGCTGTCCCAAAATCATAGAATCATAGAATCATAGAATCATTAAGGTTGGAAAAGACCTCTAAGATCATCAAGTCCAACCATCAACTAACACCACCATGACTCCTAAACTAGGCCCTGGAGTGCCACGTCTACACCTTTTTTGAACGCCTCCAGGGTTGACGACTCCACCACCTCTCTGGGCAGCCTGTTCCAATGCCTAACCACTCTTTCGGTAAAGAAATTCTTCCTGATGTCCAATCTAAACCTCCCCTGATGCAACTTGAAGCCATTCCCTCTCGTCCTATCGCTAGTGGAAGTGGAAGCAAAGCATGGGGAAATGAGGTGAAGTGCCAGAGCTTGAAGCATCTGCCTCCAAAGGAGGGGGTTACCCTGCCGCAGGCAAGATGCTCCCCCAGGGTACAGCACTGGGGGTGGAAGCGCTTCCAAACACCCTCCTTTTGGTTGTATTTCAGTTTGCCTGTGTAATTAGATGTTCCCTGAACCCAGAGGTTGCTTATTCTCAGGGAGGGAGTCCTTCCCATCAGGCTGCTAAGGCATGCTGCTTTTTAACCAAAGGGTTACTTCAGCATTTGGTTTCTACCAAAGTGCTGTTAAAATAGTTTCACTTATTGCAGGACCACAAACATCTGTTAATTATGGGTCCAGGGTTTATTTATTTATTTATTTTAATAGCTAGGTCTTATTGACCTTCACTTAAGCACTTTTGAATATTTTACCCCATATAAAAACTGCTGTGTTGAAAAGTGCTAACAATTGCCATCATGGGAGTCTTGGATTCAAAGACAGTTTGCAGACCTCATTAAGCCAATGAGCTCGCCAAGTCCACTCTTTTCAGTCCAGTGGAATCAACATTTAAGTCCCTTCATATAGCAAAACAGCTGCTAGCAACGGAGGCTGCCTGACATGGGCAGAGAGAGCTAAGCTCACCCAGGGAGACTTGTCTGTTTCGGTACCAGAAGATAGTGGCTCACACTGGAAACAGAGGGACCTGTGAGACGACTCCTGAAAAGCGGCAGCATGACAGGGCTTCTTCAACACGGGGATGATCAGTGAAGCAGAGTCAAGATCTCCAAGCCAGAAAAAAATCTCCTGATTGTCTTGTGTCCCAGGAAACGTGACTTCTGCATAGTCTCTGTCAAGAAGCATAGTTACAGTGATAAATCTTGACCAATGCAAAGCAAGACTGCCAAGGTGTTCCAAGCCCAGCTAGTGATGGGCTAGCATGCTAGAAGGTCTGCATTATACCATTCGAGAAATCTTCTCTCATGTGCAGGAGAAAAGCAGATTTTTGAGAAGTTTCGGGAAAGTAAGATAAGCAGAACCAACTCTTTAAAGAGTGGTAAGATGCTCCAGGTATTCAACAGATCCAAAAGCCAGACTACATATTTGCATACTAAATATGGAGGTAGGAAAATGCCTCGGGTTAGACAACAGTGTTTCTATACATATAATGTTTTTCAGCTGTTTGCATGAAGGATACACTACAGGCACCCAGCTACATCAGTTGGAGTGGAGCGGGTCAATTTTACATTATCACAGTAACACGCACAGAGCAAGACCAGTTTAGAAGCTTCCAGTCTAAAAAAGTGAGACACATAGATCATAATAGTGTCATTGGTATTTTACCAGGGAACTCAAAAATAAGAAGGCAGCACATAGATTCATAAAAGAGTTGAGACTATTGGATTCAGCACTATTTAGGCACTTTTTATCTGTGAGGGAAAGGTAAAGCTGTGAAAATTCATGACCGGTATCCTGATTCCCAGGCCAGTGCTGCCCACAAAGTCCATCCTTCCCCTCAGTTGTATTGTCCTCAGTGCAGGATGTTTTCAAACAAGAGTATTTTCAAAGGGCAAGTCTCCTTTCCATTCTATTTGCAGTGAAATTACAAAGATGACCCTTCATGTTAACTCAGGATTTGTTTGGCCAAAACCAGTCTACGAGATTTAGAATTCTCCCTACGTTTGTATTCAACCATACATCCTTGCAAGCACTAATCCAGTATAAAAACCAGAAGCTGCCCAAACACAATTCCCAAGAAGTGCGATATAAGTGAGTACCTCACTGTGGCATGGCCATTAACAAGTATTATAGAAAAAAGAAAATAAACCAAGATTTTCTCTGGAACACAAATGCATGATAAAATCCCTGAGTGAACTTTTTTGAGACATTGTTTTTACATTTAATTTACAGTTTCCAAGTGTTTATCTCTTCAGGTGGGATTTTACATATTGACCATAGGTAGAACACACCCCATTTTATAATTCCCTTATCTTACTTAAATAGGAGACAGATAGTGACTTCTATATGTGCTCACACCTTGCTAATAGAAAACAGTGATGTATTGAAAATTTCCTTATCGCCTTCAGTTCCCACACAGGTGTTCTTGGTGATAAACTGCTGAATGATATAAACAGTGATTTCAGGTTAAAAGTAACAATTGGTCAATAGGAAAAGAAAAAACCCCACAAATTAAACCACATTTCCTGAGTAGGATTTGGAATTAAAAAAACTCAAACACAGGGGCATACATGTGAATTTTGTCACTGTGACTGTGAAGCAGAGTCTCTAGGACTTCTCTTTAGTAATGCTTGCTCCCACCTCTCACAACCCACAGGCATCTTCTCTTGCATTTTGAGATATTGATCTTGATCTTGATGGGTGACTCACAGGTATGATAAGGAACGGTATCATATTCTCTCTGTTTTAGCCAATGATATGAAAATTGAAAGAAAATATTCATCTGTCCACTGACGGGTTTATCTCCAAGAGGTCTTATCATAGAAAAGCTGTTCTGCAACTATTCCTGAACAACGGTGGCAGGACACTAATTCTGGAAGAAGAAAAATTTGTTCTGGGTTAGGTCTATCCATTTCCAGCTAAACTGTTAGTTTTCCTGTGATTGTTCTTTAAGATGTAATAGAGAGCATCTAAATGTATTTTAACCAGCTTACAGTCTTACCTGTGACGCTGCCATTGTGCAATGAGTATACTGAATCACCTCAGATACACAGAAAATCGTAAGAATTTATGCTCTACCTTGCCTTTGAGTATTTTCACTTTTGTATTCCAAGGAAAACTTGTATGCTCTAACCTTTACCAATTTCTTCCAAGCAGACCACTAGAGGTCTAAAAAAAAAAGCAAATGCAAACCTGCTCTTGTAAAAGTGCATGGCGAAGTCTTTGCTCCTGCAAAGGCCACAGCTTTCTGACCAGTCTCATTAAGGACAAAACTGGAAACCCCAGCATGTGATGATGTTTTTGAAAATCCAGCCTCTGGCAAGTTTCCACTATCTGCATTTATTATCCAATAATGGGATCAACTAAGATTAGTAAGACATAAAAATTTCAGTGAAATATAGGGGAATAGAGCATCATTTTAACAGAAGTGGGAATTCAAACATACATTTAATTTCACAAGAAACATTCCAAGATCATCTCTAGGGCTTTCTCCGGAGCAACACGGCCTCGTGCTCCCTACCAGGACAGGGTTTGCATTTATTCATGTGGCACTAACAGGCTTCAGTGGCTGCACTTAGCCAAGCAGGCATCACCACTGCTGGCTGAGTCTACCAGGCAGCTTTGCCATTCTCTTATCAATTCCCTGTAAAGTTTCTGCCAACTTGCCAGGAATAAAAGGTACTTCCAAAAAGCAGTCATTTTGCTTGGGGGAAAAAAGGAAAACTTTTTCTCAGTGGCTTATAGATTATTTCTCTAGGACTATCTGGTAATTGAGTCCTATTAAGTAGGGAAGTCCATCTTTCTTAGATTTTGGAGGTATCTTTTTGTATTTAAAAACATTAACAATATCAGACCTATCAAATTTTTCTCTTATTTCTGCCTCACATGCTTTCTGTAATTATTTTATGCCCCAGTCTGCCTCCACGTAGAAAATGTCTTGGCAGGCCTTTCCGTAATCACCTGTCTTTCACGTCTAGGTGTGTATCCAACTTCTGAAAATCAGCGTTAGACATCTAATTAATAAGTTGGTTTTACTAGTGACGGGATAGCTAAAGGAAGAGATTCTTTGCCTTCCTTTTATCAACTGCTTTTAGCTAACAGTTTAAAAAAGTAATCTTGGATATTTTCCATAAGGTCAAGTGTTGTCTGAATAGGTTTCTTTTGGCATCTACAAGAGTAACCAAGTCAAAGACAAAGGTTTCCAAACCCACAGTATGTGATTTTTTACTAATAGCAGGTTTTAGTGGATCTCAGCTTCCCAATGCTTCCAGTTTCTCTATACGATATGCAGAGTACCAGTACATAGGTGCAGCATGCCACTACACAACTGAACAGTAGCATCCTTGCAATATATACTTAGCAAGTATTGCTTTCTCAAACCCTCTCATAGAGGGTTCTTCACTCGAGATGGAGGTGAGTAGGAGTTTAGATTAACAGCACCACTGGCAGAACAGCTATTCCAAAGTCAACTGTACAGAGTACCAAATATACCTTGATTATTCCTAAGCAGTCTTGATAAGCATCAGATATGCTTAACGCTTCTCAGGAAATCTCTTCATAGGATCAGGACCCATAGGTATAATTTAATATGCATTAACCAAAATGGAATAAAGGTCTTGAAGTGTCTTTGCATTCTTGAGACCTACTGCATTATTTTTATCTGGAGTAGCCACAAGCAATCACACGTATTTTTTATTCTTGCTGCAGTTCTTGTAACATGAGTGTTGGCTGTGGATCACACCCCAGCACCACCAGTACTGTCTCATGTCGTTGACTCTTCCTTACTTTGCTCGGTCAGGGTCCAGTTGGATGCCACCATCTGTCAGAGTCCACAAGGAGGCACGAGGTCTGGGAGTGGATTCTCATGAGAAAGACGGCAATGTGAACAGGAAATGTCCCACCAGGAATCCCTTCTTGGGACAGGCTCCTGTGGAAAAGAACAAACGCTTATTGTCACTATTGGAGTTTTAACGTTATATTCTTGTGCTCATCCTTTGATTCATTCTCTCTCCCCCCACTCTATTCCCATCTGACGGGTGGGAAACAGGATATTTTGTGAAATTCTTTCCTTCCTGTGTGGGTCTACATGACATCTTTAATTAGCAACTCTCTGCAATGGAAGTGGAGAAATAAAAAGCACAACGGTCCTGCTGAGGAGATCATAATAAAGTTGCTTTTTGAACAGGTATTTAAGGCATCACTTTCTGTCATTTACAAAGATCATTGATGTGAATATTTAAAAATATCACACACACACAAAAAATTTCAAACACACTTCCCTGCAGAACGACTGATCAGGAAGAGCTTTACAAACATAGTCCCTTTGTGTCCCACTGGAGAAGCTGGGATGCAAAAGAGTGATGGGAGGGAGACCTCTGCCTGCTTCCCCAGGCAGAGCTCCAGCAGCTGGCACCCGCCATTTCACCTGAAATGAGTAGGAACACTTGTTTCATTAATAACTTTACCCTGGGAGCTGATCAGCATGGGGTGGCCTTCTACAGACAACCACTGCAGTTGCAAGGACTTTTCTGAGGGTGGGATTTGACACTATGGAGGCACAGACAGCAGTGATACCTTGGAAGGAGATCAAAGTAGAGACAAGCCTGGCAAACGCAGAGGACCTGAACCTGATCCTTCCCTGCCTTGCTCTGTAGGATGGTAGGTGTAAAATGCTATCAAGTGCCATCTGGCAGGACTGTCCTTAAACACCAGCAGTCCAAGTGATTGCCCCCAGCTTCTGGATGTTTTATAGGTTTGGCCTATTCCTCTCTCTCAGACCCACTGAGCTGGAATTTCCTTTTCCCATCGGTACGGCTGTACAGCCCCAGGGGACATTAAGATGATCCTGGTTTCTGATTTTCTTTCTTTTTTTCTTATTTTCTTTTTTTTTTTTTTTTTTTTTTTTTTTTTTATTAGTTTGATCCTCTGATGTTTTACCTGGCACCTGGAAAAACTCATTTACACCACTACAGAGCAGCACGCACTCATTTTGTGAAAACAAACAGTAACCACACAAGAAGCTAGATCGGGGAAAAACCAGGCTCTGTGTGCCAGTATGGCATTCCTTCAGTGCCGAAAGCGTGGGGGTATGAACCAAGAAAACTGCAGAAAGGAGTACAGGCTTGTGCTATTGGAAGAGTGTCTGTCATACCCAAAACGTGTCCGAAGGTCGGTGTGCAACCAAAACCATGGAGGATCTTGCCAGGCTGTACGTCACATCTGGAAGAGTCTCGCAGAAAGAAATAAGAGGGTGCTTTTTTCATGCTGAGCTTGTGCACCAAATCTCTCGACTGCTATCTCGCATTGTCACAGCAACAAGTTTGTCCACAGCTACTTCATAATACAAAGCGACTAGAGGCACGGCCTCCTGATGTTTATACAGATCTAATCATGAAGCAAGAATGTGGTTGGTCATATTCATACTGGGACTGCGTGTCCAAAGTGAAGTTTGCACACTGACAAATCGGCTTGCAGCAGAAAGTAGGAGCTGCTACTGGTAATGACTGAACCTATGACTCTGAGCAAAGATTACTAGTGTGCGAATATTGCTAATGGCATTAAGTATCTTTATCACATCTTGTAATGTGTTACCAATCAAACTACAGGTGTTAAGCAGGTAAAAGCTGTAGCTTGAGGCAATAGATAAGAACTTTTCCCTTGGATCTTAAGCACAGTTCCCTGCTAGAGCTTTCCTTAGAGAAAGTGTCAGGATATCAAAGGGAAAAAGAAAGATTTTTTTTTTAGGCCCTGGGACATTAAGAGGGAGATTTTGTAGCAGTTTTAGGAAAAGCATTATAAACCTCTCAGAATGACTTCCGATACCAATCTCCTCCCCAGTCACAACCAGATGTTGCTTTTATTTACAAAATAATCTGCCTTTTTACTTTTTAAAGAAGAATTTGCTGGTATTATTAACAGCTATGGCTTGTGAACTTGTGAAATATATGTGGAAAGAGGGGCAAGCATATTTGAGCCGTGGGAGCTTACCATATACTACAGGCACCCAAAATAAATGGGTGGCAACATTACACTGAGACTTGTTTGCTGTACTGGGATCTAATGCACATTGCTTGGCTTGCTCCAGTCCTGTACCGCAGCAAGTGTTATGCATATTTAATACACAGAAGGTAAAGAAATCAATTTCAAGGCTATAATTGAAAGCCACTATAAAATTCCACTATTACTGCTATGCTGTAAATTACATATGTTATTGATTCCTCCAGCTTCTTTTACAAGTGGGGTGACTCAGTGGGTTGGGGCCTCAGCCTTTTATCTGCATTAAGACCCTGACTGAGTTTGGGAGTAAAAATGAATCTGGTGGCCTTACTCTAAGCCTCCATTTGGGTATGTTATAAACCCACCAGCATGCTCAGGGCTCCTGCAAAAGTGGGCTCTGCAGAAAGGGCTGAAGTACCTCCACAGAGCCACACAAAGAAACTTTCAGAGCAGGGCCCACGTTCTCTCTTAAAATGCATATAGGCCTCTCTGCCAGGGCAGGAACAGCTGCATACATAGCAAGGGAAGATATCTGTGCCTGGCTGTAGTTTGAACCATGAGTTTGTGTTTTTGAGAGCTGAAAATCTGTAATTCAGAGCAACTTTTTTTTTTTTTCTGAAACAAATAATTTTTTCTTAAACAAGTTTCTTTATACTTTCTTCTTACTCTGAGAAGGAGAGGGAATTACCAAAAGGAAGGATTGGCATAAGAGGTAGAGGTCCTAAACAGCTTAAAAACAGGGGGAAAAATAAAAGCCCTTTTCACTTCTGTAGTCAAAGGCTTCAACTAATTTTTGAGATAGAAAAAAAACTTCGACAGTCATTTTACAGGCTGGGAAGAGGGGCAGGGACATACCCAGGGACCTTGCTTGAGGCAGGCACCAGAAAGCAGAGACCAGAAACTTGGCCCCAGATTTCCTGTCCTGAGTTCCAGCTGCCCAACCTGAACTGTAAGCCATGGGAACTGCAAGCCAAAACCAGTCATGAAAAGGGGAAAAAAAAAAATCCTCAGCTAGTAAAAAGCTCTGCAAAATTTTGTATGTATCAGAACTATCTACCTTCTAACACAAACCATTGCTGATGAAACAAAGCCAACCTCCTCATACACAGGTGCATTTTTAAATGAGCTGATTTTGTCAGGATTTCAGCCAGCACCTGACTGTACGGTAGGTTCAGTTAAAACATTTTTAATAACTATCTCATATCGCAGTGAACATTTCCTGTAGCCTCTCAGCTATCACAAAGAGTGTTACAGTGTTTTTTTATCTAATGGTATAACTCTATTTGCAAAGGCAATGCCCCTGGAAATGTTGGGAATTTTTTTGTGCCCAAACTGACAGTGAGTCAAAACTCAAACCCTGACTCTGAGCCCTTTGGACGCTGGAGACAATAGCCCTGGACTTGTGAGCTCAGGTTTTAGCTGTGCCATGGTGTGGTCCATGTATGGAGGAGCCAGCTTTCCAGATGCCTAGCCACAGCATTAAGAAATACATGCAAGTTAATTTACCGCATCTACTACCCTAAGAGTAGTAGATCAACCCCTGATCTGAATAGCCCAATCTCAGTTACCAAGATTGACTGATTGGAGTAATTGAAGCAATCTTACTTAACATTTGCCTTAGATGATCTGGCAGTCTGATTCAGATAAGATTTCAAACAGTCTCTGTGCTTTTGATCTCAAATTAGCTTCAAGATTAACTCAGGCTTGGTTCAGACACAGTAAGAAATCCCTCAAGTATATCCTGCACTGTAACCACGCTCAAGCCCTCTGCCTGATCCCCCCAGCTTAATTAAATCTCATCTCAACCTGGTACATCTCTATTGCAAAGTGGTGCTAGGGATGGTCAGAACTGTAGAACAGTGCTGGGAAGCTGAGGGGAGCAGCAAGACAGCACTTTCAGAAACTCCTGTGGCTGAAAAGTAGAGGCAGGAAGGAGAGAGACCTCTCTGCCTCTTTCTTGTAAATACTGTGATTTGATGGATGCTTTCTTGTCTCTCTGGTATACAAAGAAAAGTGCCTGTGAGCAATAAGATCAAGAGCCACCATGTCCTTTCAGCACAAGTGACACTAAATTAATTTATACAAGACACCAGTCAAAAAAACATTTCCATGAGTGAAAGCTCAAAGTGAGCCTGAGCCTTTAAGGAGCTTTCCTTCTGCCTTCTGTTCACTTCACAGGACTGCTTCAGACAGAAAAGCTTCTAACATTTTAAAGGCACACTACACAAGACATACCATTTCTTTTAACATAAAAACACCTGTTTTGTTATAAGTATTTGCTTTTAACAGCTCTGTTCCTTTGTGCATTCCTTTCCCAGGTACAGTACAGGTGCTTCAGGGCAACTCTAAAGACAAATTTCAACAGTGACTTAGCAGCCTAACCACCAAGTGTGGCGTGTTTAGCACACTGGTTTTATAAACAACGTGCCAGCTAAGCAGACAGACAAATGCCTGTTAGGATATTTCAAGTTACTTCTGTAACTAACCTCATACAACAAACTCTCCCAGGCACCTTATTTACAACCCGAGGTAACAATATACCTTTGAAAATTGTTTTCTAAAGGTATTTGGGCTCACATTGTGCTGTTCATGCTTAGGCTTTGTGGTGTTAATTCCCATTTTTAAAAGTGAGGGAGGTATCTAAGCTCAGGTTTTTAAAAGTACGTAGGTGCAACTAGCTGCAGATGTGTGCCTGGGTACCTCAGGCTTACTGAAATCTGTACCTATAATTTGCATCTCTCTTTTTATCGCTTACCCTTTGCTACTGTTGAAAGGAGCAATGCATAAACAGTTTGAAAAAGCTGGTCCAAAGTAGCAAAATTACTTTAGAAGGTGAGTTTGAGGTTCTTAATTCCCTTACAAATGCTCCACTGGTTTTTACCTCAGGTCTAGAGGAGGGTTTGTATACCACCTAAAACCACAAAGCCTGATTTTGATTAGGCTGTGGGTATCACTGCTAGGTTATTATTCTAAGATAGCATCATGGAAAAACTTCAGTTATAACTTAATTAATTTAAACACTATCATTAGTTTTGAATGGAAGCATTTTATCCAAGCAAAGGATCACCCCTGAATGACTATATTTGTACTACGGAATAACTACGGCTCTAGGGTTCAGCTAAGGTCTGCAGTCAAAGTTATTGTATTAACACTTATGTTATACTGCTGCCTACAGGTCCATATTTAAAATTAGGGTGTTATGCTAACTTATGTTTAAACAAGGCTCCTGTTCCAAAGCTTAGAAAACAAGCAAGATAAGAAAGGTATGTGAGAAGGTAGCCAGCTGAACCCATTTTAACTTTTCATGGTTATGTTTGTGTATGTAATTGAATGCATTTCTTCCACTGCCCTGAAGCCACTACAGAGGGACTGGTTTCGCAGTAGAGCTGTATACGGGAAAGTAATTTACAGGGAGGAAAGGGATGATGGTGGTGCCTGTGTTAGGGGTGCTGTGGAAGAAAGTACAGCGATACCTTGAATGGTGGCCCTCCACACAACAGGCAGGTATCTGCTGATCTTTGCTATGGTGTTTGTTGCAAACTGTGATTTCCACTTGTGGATAACTGCAAATTTTCTAAAGCAAAAGAAGACATATTCTGAAATTCCCACATGTGTAGGTAGTACACAGAATATATGGACTGGCTTTTCCTAATTTCTAGTTTACAGATTCCTTACAAATAACTCATTGATCCCAAGGGCTTCTCATGTTGCATCTCACTAGTATATTGAAAAAAGCAGCGGCACATGCCACACATTTAATCAAAATAGAAACATCATTCTTGGGAGGCTGGGGTGGAGAAGGGTAGTTTTCCTCTCCAGTTCATGTTCACAGTTCTTCTTTGGGTGACTGACTCTAATTGCTACAAACATATTTTGGATTTTAAATTTTTTTCTGAATACAGGAAGAAGAGTTTTCAACTTAGTGCCTGTAGAGGAGGCAGGCACTTGTGCAGGCACTTCCTCTCCTCCTTACACAACTGACTGCTTTTGACAATCCAGCATGCTGCTGCTGATTTCAGCTAGAGCTAATGGCAGCTGAAATGGTGTTCCTCCGTGTGCCACAAACCAGTCTTTTTTTGCAAAAGGAGATTCCTTTATTTGAACAATTAGCAAACTGCCATCCCCTAAGATCATGTAAATTAATAGAAATGTTAGCATTTAGCACTCAACATCCTCTGCACCCTGGAGGCTGGCTAAGGTATTAGTCATCTCTAATTAAAGTTGTCTGATGCTAGGCAGTCCCCAGTGACTGCCACAATACAGTTTCCTATGTAATCATTGGTCAATTTGTTGCAATATATCATCAGGATTACTGAATTATTAGTTATAATTACAACTGCAGAGTCAATAACAGTGTCACAGCAAGGGTAAGTAAACACTACAAAATTATGAGGGATGGGAATACCTTTCTAACAACTACATCATATTAGTAGTACGGAGACCACCCACAGTAACAGCTAGGCACAATGATAAATGTCTACTTTGAGAACATGAATTTGGATATTTTCCCCTTAATGGACCGCAGTCATCTTGGTGACATCCCCTGTAAGCTCCTCTGTGGTTTCTGCTCACCAGCTGCGGAGCATGCATGTTAGGTGGTTTAAACTAGGTAAAAACCATGCAACCTGCCAAACTCAATTTTACAGCCACCACTGTCAAACCATTAGCACAGACCATCCCCACAGATGCACTTTCCAAAGGTCTACTAAAGGAACCTTCTAAAGGTCTGCAGCCCATTTTCCCACAGCGCTTCAGTCACCCCAAGTCCCATTTTCAGAAATGGTCTGAGGCATCAGGAGCCCACCTCCCACAGCCTGTCAGACAGACACCAATGCTTCATTCTCCAAGGGCCACCTCCTCAAGCAGTATTTAGATATTTGATTCTTGATATGGTTGGCAGTTTATGAGCTCTTGGAGAATTCACCCCTTACGTATTTCTGAGAATGGCAATGCAAGGTCCTGTATGGAAGAAAAGCTTGGTAGAAGTGCCTACTGCTTTTCATTGTACTTTTCAAAGAAGAACATAGGATTTGCTGTTAATATTTTGACTAACAAAGAGCCACTTTTCAAAACTATTTCACAATTTCAATGAATGGCTTAATTTTGGAAAAAAAAAAAAATTAAAAAGTATTTTTCTACAGTTCAAGACTAGGACTTCCAGGGAACCCAAAGAAAAAACATTTCCGATAAGATGTTTCAGGTTTTACTCTAAGTTCAAGGTGTGTTGGGAAATGGCCTGACAGTTCAGGGAGTGGAAATATGACCAATAAAGTTCAGCATATACTGCAAGAACCAAAGTCTAATTAGGGGAGTTGGTCAGGCTTTTAGCTTATCTATGTAATCTCCAGCCACGGCCTCAAAGGTTGAAAATGTGACTCCATCTCTTTAAACCAAGTAACAGGTCATTAAAATTCAGGCTGTACAACTAACATTGCATTCATTTAAAAAAACAAGGGTTCAAAACAAAAAAAGTTTAACTCCACATCAGAGACATTTCTAGAAACCGCAGACTTAACGACCTATCTTCCCTCCATAAGATTCAAATGAAACAGGCACAGAGGCTTTCTTTGGCACAGCCTAACCTTGTTCAACCGGCTGTGGGTTTCAATTAAGTCACCCTTGTGCAGGAATTTGAAGTCAAACATTTATAAACTTTTTTGGTTGGTTGGTGGTTTTTTTGGGGGGGTTTTTTTTTGTTTTTTTTTAAACCCGGCCACAGCAGTCACACTGCCAAAACCAGCAAGGACGGCTGCAACAGCATCCCAGAGCCAACGAGCAGAGTCACAGCTCTGGCTGCACACGTGCTTGTGGTCTGCTCCAACATATCATAGCTGCCTCAGTGGAAAAGAAAAAGTGTGTTGAAGCTCAAGCTACAATGAAAGTGACAGGTGACTTCTGAGGAACAAAACTACAGCTGTAGCCCTACAGCCTTTTCTGGAAATCTGGCAGAGTCATTTGTGGGACAGAAGGACTCGATCAGAGCTGGCTGTGTGACCGTGGAATAACTCTATTCCAAAACTGTGCAGGTTCTCCAATTTTTTCATATGGTCTTGAAATGAAAACAAAAACTTTTCAAATGGAAGGGTGTGGAATTGTGTTGAAACATCTATTTCTGAGTTAGAGAGATCAAGTTTTCCATCAGGCTTTCAGATCAGACATAACCAGAGACCTCATCCTGGGATACAGAAAACTCCACATTCATCAACACCAACCCCTCTGCAAAATGTTTTGGCATCCAAGAAGCAGCATATTTCAGTTAAAATATATTTCATCAAACATGTTCTGACCAATTCCAATCTTGAGATGACATTGTGTCACCACTTTGTGGAAAGATCAGTATTTAAAAAACCTCATTAAAATAGAGGACTGGAAAAGAAGCTGAGGAACAGCCAGTCACTCAAAAGACATTTGTCAGCAAAATTAAATATAAGTTCAGGCATATTCTGTTTCATCACATACTGTTCCTTTTAGGGGTGAGGCACTTACAGTCATTTCTCTGTTTTGGAATGAGACTGCAAGACAAACAGTTTATCTTCAGCTTGGAAAAAGCAAGTTAGATTAATGTCCATCAAGATGAAAGCGGCGTGAAACAGAAAATTTGACAATATAAATAGTGACTCTGTTCTTCAGCTGTGTGTAAACTATTCTTGTCACAGGATGCAATGAAATGTCGGTGTCTTGATACAAGAGTTCCCAGTAATCTGGAAAACACAAACCCATGTACTTTATATATACATATATTTATATATATATATACACACACACACATACTTACACATATATGTAGTATACAGTACCTATACATATATGTTTGCGTGGACACACACACACAGACACAGACACAAACCACATCTGGAGTTCCATTAAAATATTTCTCCTGCCTCCTCAATAACCACAGTTACAGTAATCAGTAGATTACTGTAGAAGGAACAGAGCGAGGCTAAGGTCAGCACCCCCTGATCAGCAGTGTTTGTACAAAGTGATTTTATGTTTCATTTGCACTAGAGATGGCTATCAAGTTAGAACTTTTCCTTATAAGAATTTTTACAGAAGAAAAAACGTTTGGAAGGTTGAAAGATTTTCCCAAAGGAAGGTTCAGGGAATAAATGGGAGCTTATTTATCTTTTTCAAGATTCTTGCAAGTTGGAAAATAGGGAGAAAAGTATTAACCTCGCTCCTCACACCATTGTGTTATCAGGTACACAGAAGAGTCTCTACTGTATTCTTTCTGCTGAAATTAAAATAATTTTAAAAAAAATCAGAGAAAGCGTAGGGTGTAAAAGCCAATCCCTTTTTCAGTGAAAACATTATCATTTTTCACTTGAAGAGTCTTATTGTCTTTTCATCAGAAAGATGAATTGAAACGTGATGCACACTTTCCATCAACTTTGAAACAATATTTTAAAACCACCTTCCTTTCCATGAGATTTCTTAGTTTGTTTGTTTTATTTATTTTTTCACAAAATGTTTTTATTGAAGCAAATTTCAGCCTATTCTAGTTTGCATTTTGGATTCTCTCAAACTTCAAATTCAAAACTTCAAAGCAAACCATCTCCACAACCATTACTTTTGTATGATTTTGATCAAAGCCATGGAAATTCCTGGTTCCACCCCGGAATAATGAACTGGTCCAGGTTTCATTTGAAATCCAGCTCTGAGGAGCTGACTTACCTATCTGGTTTGCAAGAATCCCGCTGTCTTCACCTGACCCGAGAGCATCCCCTCATAGCAAAGCTCTCCTCCAACTGGAACGCATCCATGCAACACAGTCCCCATCCCCTCTATGGGGGGGGGCACCAACATTTCGCTGTCAACCTCCAGTTTACCAACCTTCTCCAAGTTCAGAAAGCTCCTTCTTTCTGTGTCTTGAAGATCAAGGTATTTTAGCAATTCACTAGCTAGCTGTGTTTGCCTGAAGAGACCCTCCCACTGCTCTTTCATCCTCTGAAGGCAGGCCAATTTTCAGCTACAGCCTGATGGTTGCCTGGGTTAACCTCTGCCTTGTTTCATGAGGCTTAGAAACCCCAATACACCTTTCAGATAGCATGTCTGATCACACTCCTCTGGCAGATAAGCAGAAAATTAGAATGAGCTTCTCCAGGTAAGTGCCAGTGTGAAGCTACTGTCATCTTCCAGGGGGGAATGCCCAGCAGGCAGGGAGGTTAGGAGATCAGTTACGATGGGGACACGGAAAAGGCAGTTCTGTAAGAGCACAGTAACAACTGTTTCAATGCATCTGCAAGGCAAGGCTGTGGCGTTGCATAAACTCAACGTTTCCTTCTACAGGGACTTCAAGACAAGCAGCTTGACAGCACTTTTTAGCCCCTAAACATTGTATGTAAGACGCTTAGGTGGCTGTTCAAAATGAAGACACCCCTACCTTGTTCTACGTAGGTTATATTGAAGTATTCTAGATTTGAATCTTCATGTTTCAGTTCAACGCCTTTTGTCCTGTAGGTTGTCCTACTATTTGTAGGATCTTCTTCCATCATGCTGGTAGCCTCTTCCTCTTCTCTCGTCAACAGTGACCACATGCCGAAGCCCTGTGTAATAACACAGGCAAGAAAACATGATTTACTTCAACTTATTTTTCAGTTTCCATCCTTCATGCTTGTCCAGGTCCAAATGCAAACTTCACTGCACAGGAAAATTTGGGTCTCACGGTTGGTCCAGACTGCAGTCAACAGCTAAATTGTCCTTTGAGGGAGGGGTGGTAATCCAGAGCAGCCCTCTGGGCTCCTCTAACTGTCTCTGGGGACCTAATCGGTCCTCTGGACACCCAGCATTCCTGAGGCACAAGCTAGCCTTCCTAAATCTGGATGTGTCCAAAATGAGTGGAATTTAAAAAAACCCCAAAACTTTTACCTCAGGGTTTTAAGTGATTTATTTTTTTAATTAGAAAAACACAGGAGTTCAGAATTGACCACCAAATCCCCACTCCTTAGGACTCCATTCTCTCCTATGCCTTTCACCGCTTTCCCCCAAATTCTAAACATACATTTAACCATCTTCTGCTGACGTCAATGGGAGTTAGGCAGATTCATGCCCCCACAGCATGCAGAAACCCAGCTCCTCTGCACCGACAGCACCTCAGCTGCTCAGATTCGTTCCACACCGTGGCCTGTGAAAGCAATTGTTTCAAGGTGTGCAAAGCATTTGCTGCCTGCTGCTGTCGGCAAACTAAAACCATCAAGGAGCTGTTGCCAGGGGAAGAAAAAACTAAAATCACCCCGGGGGGAAAAGGAACACACAGGAAGAGAAGGGGGAGCGGGGAGGGAGGTGCGGGGTCCCCCCTCTGACCCAGCCCTCGCTTCGAAATAAGTCAAGCTCGCTGTAGGCGCAGGGTTTGGCCAAGCCTGCTCATCCCCCTGTGTGCACCCGCGTGTCCCCGTACGTGGATGGTTTTCACACGCTGAGGGTTTTCCTTGCCGTTTCGAGCCTTTGTTGTGGGACCTTGCAAAGGTGTTTTAAATACAGCGGCTCTTTCTCTACTTCCTGGTGACTAGTTGCCCAATGGGGTGCCAGGAGCGGGCACCCAAAACCCCTCACCGTTCAGAAATGCGGGCGCTGCGCAGAAGCACAGCCCTCCTGCAGACACCTGCGTGGCCGGGGGAAGAGGTGGAGGCGTGCCCCTTATTCCCAACTTGAAACGCACTGAAGTACTTTCTCACCTACATTGATTTGTTGATATCCATTTATGGAGCAAGAAATTGAACTACAGACCTTGAGGCAACAATGTTAAAATCCGTAAAACCCCCCCCCCATAGCAGCCAAATCTGCCTGGAGCATGCTGCAACAGATTTGAAAGGGAGGGAGGCCAGGCAGGGGCGGCGATTCATGAGATGGAGAGCAAAAGTCACGGGAAAGGCCTGGAGCCTGATAGTCCTTCCCCCGATCCCGAGTCTTAAATTTTCTGTCGTACATACCGCTTCCCCAAAACAGTTTTCTCTGGTTAACGCAGCAGGTATACCCATGCTGTCAACATTATAGTAACAGGAATCAAATCAGAATCCAAATTTAAGAGCTTTAAAAGTGAAAGCAATAACACTGCTAGATACACAATCCTATTTTTCTTCATTCGTTTTGGAGTCATGCATATACAAAACTTCCTCTTCTATAACTTCTTTCGTGGTCTCCAGCAGAGACCTCTTCCAGACAACCTCAGCGGTAACAAAACGATGCTGTCCCTGCTGAGTGACAGCACCAATTTTCGTCACTCCTTGGAGCGGGTGCATAGAACAGGCACTTTGTCTCTTAATTCATCTTTTCTTCCATCACCCTCTGAAAACGTATTGCACCTTCCAAAGAGTGGGGCTGAGTATCAAGAAGGGATATTCCTTAACAGGAGATTTTACAATTCACTTCAGTATTCCATGGATAACAAATGATAGTCCTTCTTATCAATCTTATTTCACAGACTTTCTCAAACTATTTCAATGGAGGTTTTCCCCCAGAACAACTGTTAGATGCAAACCTCAGTTTTATGCAACAAAGTTCACTAGAAGACAGAAAAAATGACTTTAAGGTTACAGCTGGTTTACACACTAGGCATATTTTCCAATCAAGTTCTATTTCATCCAACGATGCAATGCTTTTTGTTTCGAAGCAAGTTCTACTACCTCTACTACTCAAAAAATGTTCCCCAATGTCACAGCGAGAGTATGTTTTTCAAATATTAATTCACAGCATTTGTTTTAAGGGCATGTTTATAGAGGTTGGAAGGAAGTTCAGATAAAGTTGCTGCATTGTGGCAATATATGAAATGAATTGTTTTAATAGGGAAGAAGTTTAAGATAATCTCTCAGCTCTGTTTCCTTTACTGGTGAAACCCCCTTGGTCACATCTGTGAGAGCAATACTGGCCACTTTTGTTTATTTTTCTTTAATTGAAATTTTTTAACCCTGAAAGTAAGGTTGAAAATGAAGAAGCTAGTCCAAGGGCCATCATGCTACACCAGCATGTATCCTTTTCCAATTGCAGATGCCTCAGTAAGCAAATGAAGAGATGATTTTTGCCTTTCTCCCTGAATTTCTGTGTTCCATTTGCTGTAGCCACCATCTGCAAAGAGCAGCTTGGCATTGCCATGTGCCAACTCCAGATATGCTAGGGAGCTGTCTAGAAAGAGGATCTACCTGTAGCTAACTGGAAAAATTGTAAAGCTGGTGGAAACAGGACAGGCTCTGACAAGCAGAGGGGAACTCCTCAGAGGTGTCTTATTGTCAGGCAGAAAACTAGACGTGAAGAAATTATACAGCACAAATACAATACTACCTTCGTAAACCATAACTTAAAGCTTAGGATTCTGGTGGTGAAGTCTGACTGGAGATCTGAAATCCAGAGGCTGCTCTCAACCAACGTTTCTGTGGTCCTGTGGTCTTACGCAAATAAGAAGAGATCTCCCATTCTCTTTGGCTGACTGCCAAAGTTGTCCCTCTCCTCTGATTTCTTTTTTTACAGCAAAGAGGGCTAGACAATTAGGTATATAGTTACTTATGAATTTTTTCAAACGCTTGAAGTTGAAAATATGAGGGGGACTAGCCAGACAAAACCAAGTCTCTACTGCTCCCTTATCTAACAGACCAGACACCAGGGACTTTTTCCAGCGATGTTGGGTATGTTTGTCTAGATCTTACCTCTCAGGTCCAGGACAGAGGCCTGGATCAAAGGTCTCCGTGTCCCACACAAGTGCTCTGCAAAGCAGGGCTGATGAGTCCGAGAGCAAGGCTTGCTAATGCAGCTGTACTGCATCTGGGGTCTGAGGTAGTGCTTTGCTTTGCCAGGTAGCTACGTCAGCAGGCGTGGAGCTCACCCAGGTGCCTCTAGGTCAATACCTGGTGCAGGCATGTCACCAATATGCCCTACATCCACCTCTACCGACAGGCTCTGGCAACATGTGCACATCTGTCCTACCGCTCGGCAGGTACAACGGGTCACCCTCCGATTTGTGAGAGATCCCTGCCTAGCCTAAGGACTTCCATGGGGCACTTAGACCATGTACGGTCCAAAACCTTTCCTCAGAGACTGTTTCTTATCTCAGACATAGCAAAACATTATTAACTCAGCTGCAGGTAGACAGAGCTGACCGGAAGGCTTTCTGCCAGTTTGCCTGTAGCCGGCAGCCTCTGCCAGACCACTCACAATAACACCCATCAATCACAAAGCGTACAAGTCATGATGCACTTGAGCATAACAGAGACATCACAACATGGATTTAGTTATGTCCCTCAGACTCTCAAGGAACCCTTGCAGACTTCAATGGTCTCTTAAAGATTTACAATGCGAAAGAAGACACCTCAATTGTGCTAGCCTGCACAAAAAGGCAGCTGTCAGGGACATACAATATCTATGCCGCGTTAGTTCATTCCTTAGCACCTTTCTAATTCGTTTCTGAGAGTGCTACAGAAACAAAGCGAGGCAGACAGATTTTCCATGCCAGTGGACACTTTTGCAAAAGTACAACTTCTACAACTTGTTTAAATTATCTGAGCGGTAGGCGGGGGGAGCACCTTAATAATTTGCTTTTCTCTTTTATTATTGAAATAAAATATCTAAAATATCTGAGGGTGTTGGAAGAGAGGTCGCTCTTATTGCATTCCTTTTGCAGGCGGCATTGCTTTTGCAGGAACACCTGTCTGCACGAAACTCTGTAAACGCTTTTTAACAGGTCCCCAGGTAGCAGAAAGAACACAGCTGCTAAAGAGCGTTAATGGCAGGACAGCTGCTTGGCTGACAGAATTGGAACCAGCATGGTGCATGTGCTGGGACTGTAAACAGGAATGAATTTTCCTAAAAGCTTTATAAGTAAAAATGTTTATTTTTGGAATATTAGCAAAATAAAAGGAGTTACAATGTTCCTTTAATTTTAAGTCAAAACATAACGACATGCAGCTTTTAAGAAGGTTTATTTTATTGCAAATTGAAACAAGGTGGCTTAGAAACAACTTCAGAAATACCAGGGATTTCTTCTAGATGTATATATAAAACACGCTTGGGCATTTTTTTGCCCTTAATGTGTAGTAAAATTGGTCATGAAATCCTTCTTTCCATAAACCACACATCAGGTATTGGGGAACACTTTTCTGGCTGCCAAGCCTGCCATTGATGGCAAATGCTTGGTGTGTGGTGCCTGAAGGTATTACAAGGTACGTGGAAGAGGTTATTCACATGCTAAAAAGATGAAATAGAGATCTTATGTTTCAAGGACAGGCACCCGAATGAAGACACCTGATTCCTAGCCTTCACTCAGCCGCAGCCTTCCTCTCTGAGTCACAGCGAGTCATTCAGTGCCAAGAAAGTGCCTTCTTTTGGTGGACACAACCCCAGCACAGACTCAGAACTGGAATTTTGAACCCAGCTGAACACCAGCATCAGACTGGGTGCAAACAACTGACATCCTTTTGGGACTTCATGGACCTTTTGCTCAAATCAACGTTGCTTCCTGTGCTTTAGCTTTCTCACCTGTAAAATGGAGATAGCACTGTTTACAAAGTTTGCATCACCTGCTGCTACAGTGATTCAACCAGGAGTGTTTAGAAAGTCTTTAAGGCCCTTTGAAGCAAGTCAGGGCATAATTTGTGTTCGCAAAGAACCATATTCCTTTTGGAAAATTCACCTCAGAATAGCAGAACTCAAGCCCCTTGCTATTCCCCTTGCAGCACTTGCAGCGCAGCACTCCAGCCTGGATGATGTGAGCAGTACTTGCCTTGTCCTCTTGAAATGCCATCGCTACCTTTTTAGGATCGACAGAGACCTTTAAAAAATCTATGTAGATTTCACCATGTTTCTTAAAGTCTCTCAAAGGCATTTTCTGCCACCCCTACTACACCATCATGAAACAACCAGTGTGCCGCATCAAGGGACGAAAACAGCAGGCCTAATACCTGTACATAGCTCTTCACAGCTTCTCATCCTGAGCCTGAAGCTGGGCTCGGTTTAAAGTTATTAATTGCCTTTTTCACAGCTGGCACCAGCAGCCTCGCATGTTGACTGAAAGTGTGATGTGATAATTAGGCAGGGTGAGGAATCTTTGTTAAGTTTTGTTCTTTAGCAGTATTTTGCCTTTGATCTTCTCCACTTTCCTTTCCAGGAGAGTTACAGCGTTCCAGCAGGAGCCAAGGGTGGGCCTTTCATCAACCTGGGGGGAAAGCTTCGTCCTGTGCCCCACGGCACTCTGCTCTCAGTCTTAAAATTCCCATTCAGATGACTGCTATGTGCTAGCTGGGGTGCCTGTGAGGTGCCTATAGAGTGAAAAGCGCATATGGTACATCTTCCACTAAAACACAGATCAAATCAACACATTAAAAGAGAAGAAGGAACAAAGTTCACTAACAAAATAAACAAATAAGCAGGCTTTTAATAATGCCTTTTCTACGTGAACTTGACTGAAACCTCATATTTTGCTCTGCAGGTTAGGAAGGCTGGTGGCACAATAAACGTAACATCTCACTTGGGCTCCAAAGTTGCCCATATTCCAGAGTCATGCAGGCAGTTAACTTACTCATTCTGCTGATTTTTATTGGAAAATTACAAACCACTTAACAGACGGTGTAGAAATGGTTACGTAAACTAAGGAATATGTCCTCAAGCATTTATACTTTTATGAATGAATTATTTTCCCAAAATGTTAATTCCTGGGCTTTTGTCACTTATCACTTCTTCCAGATCCGGCCTTTCTATTTGTCACACCCTATCCCTCTCCAGACCTGGGCCAGCCCGAAAAGCAGAGACAGCCGGCAGGTCTGAATGTCATGAATTGTGTCCCTGCCATATTGTTCACTAGACTGGGCTTTTAGCAACATAGCAATGCAAGTCAGAGAAAAGTATCTGCCCTAGGAGGCCTAACTGGTGGGAGTTTTGCAATATGAGCGAATGAATGAGAGAAGACTTTGTGTAGCAATTCGCTTTTTCCACCCCGTGAGGGAAACAGAACTTTATGTTGATTAGAAAATAAAATATAAAGATATGATTGCCTGTTACATTGGGATGCATGTTGAACTAAGTCCCAGAGCTCTTTTGGTACTAGAAATTAGGCACGGATAAGATGCCTGCAAGACAGGTACATAACTATGCACATGACAATGAAGTTAACGTCCAAGTGCATGTATGTGAAGAAAAGAACGAGTGCATGATGTGTCATACCTAAAGAGTAACTCTTTAAAGCGGCTTTCCCCAAGACATTATGCTTACAATCTCTTGTCCTTCCAAACCGGGGAGACTATGAATATGACAGCCTGTTAGCAGGCTTTGCTTGCTGCCATGGCTGTTTTAATTGTGGTAATCAACAGAGCTCATGCACATCTTCAGTTTCTTCTGGGCAAATGTGCAAAAAATTCCAGCAGGAGATTTCACGTGACTGCTCAGAGGCTGACAGCTGGTACAGGAGCAGATATCTGGCTGCTCCATCTCTTATCTGATGGCTAGCGAGTTGCTGCTCCTACCCCAGAGGTAGTTCAAAAGAGTAATCCCCCCTTAGGGGTATTAGAGCTCCCTTTCACACACAATGGGCTGAGCAAAAGAGCCGTGGCACTTTTTGCCCTCATACCTGTCTGCCTTCCCCCACTTCCCACTTCCACGCTGCACTCCTGGCAGGTTGTTGTTAAACAGTCACAGCAACAGAAGTACACAGGTGGGAAAGGGGCAAAAAAAATCCCTTTCTTCTCCTCAGTGCCTAAGGATTATGCAGGATACACAATTTACAGGGTGAGCTTTTTGCGGATTGGATCAAAGAGGTAGCCCAGTCCCAAGACGCAAAGGCCACACAGTGCTGTGTCACATAAATACTGGACTGTCTACAGACTGTAACAAGTCAGTCCTTCCTGTTCTTTTGTGGGTTAAGCTTCTGTGGGGATTTTTTAAATTGACATACACCCTCAAGATGCTTCTTACAGAGTGCCCCCGCACAGGCAGGAAGCAGTCACGGGAGTGAGACAGGCAATAAACTGGGCTAGGCAAGACGCACCTCCACTCTATGATGATCACATACGTAGTTTCCCAATGAAGTTAAATACATTATCCTAAAGCGTGCCTCAGTCGTAACTGAAATACCATACATCCTAGCTAACTGCACAGCTTCCTGGCTCACTACTGTGAGCTTTTTTATGACATCTCCAAATTACTTCTATTCCACAGGTAACATCAATGGTTGGACTAATTTCCATGCCTTCAGTGAGTGGCGCTTAAATGATTCCTTTTGCTATTGGGGCTTTTGTCTTTATGCTTTGAGTTTTCCAGGATGGTCTCTTTAGGCTTCTGTCAAATTCCTGTTACGGGCAGCCAGATGGAACCAGACACGGAATAAAAGGGTCATCTCTTCCATGTCCTAATTTAAGCACCTCATGTTCACTGGACTTCGAGTGCTATACATATGAAGGAGATAAGACAATTTGCTGGTGGGAAAATGGCACACCCAGAAGCTCCACTGGAGCTGAATCTCTCTGAGATTATGCTGAACTGGAAAAGGTATAAAAACATTGTTTGTTTTGAGTCTGAGAGGCCAGGTTTCAGGGGAAAAAATGTAACCAGAATATCTTCCTGTTTCTGACAACAGTGGGTTTCCAAAGCAGTTGGTAGATTTTTAGAGTCTTTAATTAATCCAGACAGAAAGAAGAAAAAGTGAAATCACATTACAAAAATATGAAGCCTGCTATACTCCAGGGAAAAAATGAAATGTGAGAGACGACAGTTCTTGAAGAGAGAATACAAATAGAAGAAAAAAAAAAATGCAGGTCTGCAACTGAACCCAGGCTGCAGAGCCTTACAGTGTTTGGGAAGAGAAAAACTGGATGCTGCGTGAGAGACTCATTCATGCCTGGAGCAAAGAGCTCCAAGGCAGAACACTGGAGGACACATAAACCGACCTTGACAATGTACTCAAATTTACCCAAATAAGGGAATTCAGTGGACCTACCTGAGAAAATCGATACATGACGAAAGACTGGGGGTAAAAGGCAGTAAGGCAGTTTAAGTTGGAATCCAGCAAGAGATGGCCCCTGTAACTCATGACGTTGTGCCAGCTAATGCTTACCATGATCATGCCCAACAAGTCTGGGCAGATGCAGCACTTCATATGACGGTATTTCCTCAAATTGTATTTGGGTTAATTTCAGGACACAAGAGTTATATCAGAAAGTGCAAGGGTTTAGATTGCCTAGATCTACAATAGGCATTAAGTTCATCAGAGGCGGCATTTTCTGACTATGGGAAAACCAGTAGAAGAACATGATTAGAGCCTTGGGGAAACTTTGAAAAAAACAACAGAGGTGGTCTGCTACAGCTAGATTGACAGTAACAAGAAAAAGTCTGTGTAAGGGGGGAAAAGCATCTATGGGAAAAAAGGCAACACAGCAAGGAATGTTTCAGTTGAGTTCTGCCCCTGACAGACAAAGAAGACATACAAATATTGCTCAGAATAACAAAGTACATATCGGGAAATTTGTGGCTCATTGGTCTAATGGAGCAGGGACAGTGTAAAAAGTCAGAGGACTAGAGGAATTAAAGATGTCCCAGGACTGCTTATCTATCAGAAAGCATAACATTTAAATCATCCAAGGAAGTTATCAGTCCAGGTTCTGACAGAGAAATCCAGTCACAACTGACAAGTGATGGCTTGAGACGTCAGGAGCTCTAGCAGTGAAAGAGGACAGCTGTAATTTTAAGCCACGGACTGAAAAGGTTTGGTATCTTTACTGACAGGAGTCTGTATTAACTTCAGATTGACTGTAAACTCTTTACTCTCTTTGCCAGAAAGGACTGGCAAATATTTTGAAAAAAGTGCAATTATATTTATTTTTTCCCAGCTACCAAATACATGATCTGCAAGGCAAATTTGAGTGAGGCTGATGGGGCCGGCATATGCATTTCAGCCTTCGAGGAAAGTCTAGGATAACAAACTAAATTTGGTAGGAGCCAATCTAATTTTAAAAGCCTTGTCTAGATGAAATACGGACCATGAAATATGTTCTTGCTGAAACAACTGCTCAGGATAAGACCCCATGGAGAGAGCGTAACAGTCTGTAGTTTGTGCTACAGCTGTTGGGTTGCTGGGTTTTTAAGTGCTATTTCTCCATCGAAAAGAAATTATGGTACTGAGAACTGTGCCTTAAGCTACTCAGAGACTCTGCGGCTGGGTTGAGACTCTGAAGCTCTTGTCAGCATTAGGCACAGCCAGTTGGAATTGCATATGGGAAAAAGTAGTTCTTTTATAAATGCCTTCAGAGCAGCAGGTGATCCCTAAGGCCGTGCTGCTCCCTCTGAAGCTGTGCTTTATTGTCCAGTGTGCATGGTTCCCCACTCACTGCAGCAGCAGTAAGCATTGCACAGGACTGTATTAATCCACTTGCACTTAACGTGTTCTAAACTTGCACTCACCGTTGCAATCACAAATGAATGAAAACCTTGATCATTAAGATGCAAGACTGTCCTGGTCTATATTTTCTGTCCTGTAGTCTGAAGGCCAAAGTCTAGTGATGAGATGCTGCTGCTGTTCAGGACCTCACTACTGACCCACAGCATGTCCTTGAGCAAGTCCCTTCACCTTTGGTACGCTTCAGGTTCAACATCTGGAAAACTGAGAAAATTCATCAAGCTCCACAGAGATGCCACATGAAGCTACTAATATCTGTCAATGGCTTTGATTTTTCCAGGTGTGAAGTCCATTAAATGCAGAGAGTGGCTGACTACAATAAGTTTTGGATCAGGCTTTAGATAAAACCTGTATCACTACTGACCGAGCAGTGAGATTAAAGTTTTTAAAGCAGCTCTCTAATGTGTCACTATTCTAAATTGGTAAGCATGTAGAGGAGCCACTTGTGAATTTCTTGATACAACTTTCCCAGTCAGAAAACACCCATTTGTCAAAAATAAATAAGTTTTTCTTTGCGCAGGAAACAATCACTTTAGATAAATTTCACAATTTGAAAAATATTAACAAAAAAGTTTCCAGAGCAACAAAATGTTTTGTTTGTATTTTTAAAAAGTTCACACACATGATGATTTCAATTCAAAATTACTTT
>WAAD01009604.1:107988-132367 GCA_013389945.1 Fregata magnificens
GCTTTTGAATTATATTTGATATAAGAATATTTTTTCTTCAAAATAATTCATAATAATACAAAAGAGTCGCTTCTGACTCACAGATCCAGGACAATAGCTGCAATACACTATGGTGGTATGAGACCTTGTATTTGTCTCCTTTCTTATTCATGTGCACTCTCCTCTGCAGCTCCCCTTCACAGTCCCCAGCTTTCCAAATCATACAAGATTATGGCTAGACTTTACAACAGTGTACATACGTAACTTCTACACTGTAGACAGACATGCATTGCCCATTTTATCCCAGTTCTTTATACTTTAAATAATATTTCTANTTAGGAAAAATAATTTAAAAATTAAATAGAAGACCTAAATAAGAGCTTGTGGAAACCATTTCCCTCCCCTCCTTCCTTGCACTCCTTTTTATCTTCACCCCACAGTTTTCCTTGATTCAGACCAGTGTTATATGACAGGCTTAGCTGACACCATGCTAGCAACGAGGGTTGTGAAGAGGTACAACGAGGGTTGTGAAGAGGTACAACCAATGACAAAGATAACTGTGCTATCACCTTTATGATACAGAGGCAGCTTTATTTGCAGACTGAGGGTTTTGCCTTCTTTCAATTTATGAAAGGAAACAGGAGCGAGAATAAGTGATACAAATAAAAACGCCACTTTGCTACTACGTACCGTAGTCACATCAGAAGAAAAAGCTCCTCTGGCAATGAACTTTCCAGGGTTACTTCACACCAGTCAAGGCAGGAAGATCACCTTAGACAGCAAATGTAATTTCTTTTTATTAAATAGACCCATTGCTCATTTCCTACATAAAAATTTAATGCTATACATTAGCTATAGTGCTTGCAGTAGGAGGAAGGCTGTAATCAAGAATTAGTACCACATCCAGAAATTTTAAGCACATGTTCCCATCTTCTAGATTACTATTCCACAACACATGGAATGGGCGGCTACTTCATCATCTAAAGCAATAAAGTTGAACCGAGCTCTCACAGCAATGATCTGCATTATATTCATTGAGCATGCAGCACCGGCAGAGCTCTTATTGAAATGAAGACAGACAGAAGAATACATGCAAGCTGCAAGACCAGACCAACAGAGGCAGAAGTGAGCTAGTTCCATAACAATAAAGCTCATGATATTGATATACTGTAGCACTTTCTGCATTCAGTGTAAAACTGGCAGAGGGCACGGGGAAGTTATCTGAGGAATCATGCCAGATATGTGGTAGAAACAGGACATATGTCAAAATAGCTTTGTTGGAGCAAACAATGCACATTGTGCGAGCGTGTAAAGGCAGATGTGACTGTGCAGGTCTATAAAACACAACAAAGGAGCCCACAATAGTGGGTACAGTGATTAGAAACCAGATGTCTCTCAGACAAGAGTCTTTGCTTTAGTCGACGGAAAGAGAAGTATGAAAGTATTTTCAATTTGAAGGGCCTGAGTACACAACATCATGGACACTCAGCTACAGAAATAAACTATTTCAGTGAGCAGAACAGAGGGGGAAAATATAAATGAAGTGTGAGCTAACAGGGAATAGCTGAATTCAAAAAACCCACAGTCTAAAAAACCCACAATAGTTTAACATAGGAAGAGACATTCTGTTCGAAGCTGTTTCTGTTCCTTTCTCCTTCATTATTTGCTTAGATATTTTACATTCAGTTTAGATGTTTTCTTTTCCTCTATTATTCCTTAGGGAGCAATGAAAGCATATCCCTGGCAATTAAGTTTTTTGCAGGATAAATAGATGAGTAAGGCTGCTTCCTTAGGCAATCTTAACAACCCTTTGTGTGGGCTTTCTCAGATACTGTTCATAAGAAATTGTATTTACAACAGAGGCAAATTCCCAACTGACAAGAAAATAAAGACCCTCTTATGTTATCAGTCCTTATGCTGAAATCCCCCAGCCCTATGTACACCATCAAAACTTCTATAATCATCATGCGAACTATTTTAATTTACACACTGGCTATTTAAGCTTACGTATCAGTGAAAGAGAAGAAAGCTGTAAAACACAGCAAATCAAAACCCCTCCCACGCAGCAAGAGCAGCATCACAGTAGGTCTAGCAAAGTCTGACCATGTATGAAGACTGTGTTACAAAGTGTAAAATAAATTATCTTAAACTAACATGCCATTCTTGAACCGAGCTCATGAAATGTATTAAGATATACCCAGCAGTTTTCTCGTAGGGCCTCTGTAAATTCAAAGAGGGTGAGTCATTTT
The DNA here is from genome assembly GCA_013389945.1 of Fregata magnificens. Taxonomy (NCBI): domain Eukaryota; kingdom Metazoa; phylum Chordata; class Aves; order Suliformes; family Fregatidae; genus Fregata; species Fregata magnificens. The sequence continues at coordinate 110,217 of WAAD01009604.1, forward strand.
CAACAGTGACCATGCTGTGATTGCGTGCAAAGAGTACAACAACATAATACATGAGTACATGAATCTGTAACGTACAGGATAATGAAAAAAAACAGAGGACTGCTGACCAAACAGTGTTTTGAGAACATTTTTTGATATCAGATACAATAATGATAGGCAAGTTAACAATATATGAAGAGAAGATATTTAATGTCTTAGAAGCATCAATATTTTATTAAGCTATAGATTAGATAACAGCATGTTCTCAACTGGTTTGTTAGCAAAACCTGGTTTGTCCCAGTATCACCACCTGCAAGCCATGGCAGAAGGAGCATGAAGACCTTGTAAAGAACTTGGTTACCCAAATATCTATTGCTCTGCTCCAAGTAATACTTGTCCTGGCCTTTTTTTTTTCTTTTTAGAGTTGATAAAAATGCCACACAGCAACGTGGCTATGATAGTGCTTTTAAAGGAGGTGGAAGTCCTTTGTGCAGCCTTTTTTTGTGGAATAGCTTTGAGTTTAGGAGACAGGATTACCTAGCAACACATTCCCATTTCTAATGAGATTCAAGGTCATTTCTTACCTGTAGAATGCTGAGAAGATAAAAGAGAGTAAAAGTGGAAGTAGAAATACAAGAGAAGACCTCTTATTGAATATATTCAATGGGAATCCTCTAGCTAGCACAAATCAATGCCTAGGTCCCAACTACAACTGTTATTACTTTTCATAGGCACAGTAGAAATTCACCTCATCCATGGACATGAAGAGAGAGAGAGCAGATGCTCATTTTCTAAATAAGAGGGGGAAAGTAGCCCAAACCCCTCACTTTTCCCCTCATTCTACAGACTACAGAGCTACAAATGTCCCTGTGTCATCCTGTCAGTACTGCTGTCAGTGTGTACACAAACACATCTGTCTTCTTTATTTATTCAGTCATCAAAATTCCAAGTCTGCAAGCTAGTCATAATTACACTTTCCAAAGAGGCAGGCACCTGCCATTTACTCTACCTTTTTCAATTACGTCTAATTGAAGACTTGAGCTCAAATAGAGGAAGGGAGACAAGAGTTCTTCAAACAGTCTAAACACTTTCTGTTGAATAGAAAAAGAGAGGTTTCCTACCACGGCTCAAAATAAGCCCTCCAACATGACTGGCATAATAAAGAACTGGAATATGAGATGCATTTCCTTCCTCTGAACACCCTACACCGTGAGGATGCTTTTTACACAGATGATGGCTCACAGCCAGAAGAAAAGCCCCCTCGCCCCCATCCCCCCCCATCACTGCTGAAGCTAAGCTGTGAGTGCATTTCTTGAGTATGAGAACTTGTCCTGGGCGCTCCACTAACTTCCTCCTTTCAAGAGCACCCAGATGATGGAGGGTGGCATGTCAGAAACAGCAAAAAAACCCCAGTCCTCAAGAAACCACATTTACCTGTGTTCATATAGATGAGATGACTGATAGTAGATTATCCTCTCTGAGTACAGCTGTAAACTCCTTGGCAGCAGTAACCTGATAGGCACTGAGCTAGAGTAACCTTCTAGGAATTGAAGAAGCTGGGAAAAAACCCAGCTGGCTCCACTTATATAAGGGATGTAATTAGGCCTAAAAGAGAGGATGATTTCAGCCTGTGTGATCTGCATTAGGAATAAGTCCCTGAGAGCATTTTTGAGAAGGTACTTCTGGTACTTGTGTGTGTGCACACATGTGTGCTGGGATTTTCCCTCTCCTCGGACAGTGTTGCAGAAGTTTAGATAGTAGGAGGGTATCATTTGGAGAGAAGATGGGAAGAGCCAAAGAAAGGAATCCCAGTGATGTGATGGAAGAAGCTGACCACATTGATCAGTCCATGAAATTCATAGGCAAGAAACATCAGCTAATATATTGTCTGCAAATTAGACTAATTATGCTAAAAACAAAATGGCCAAATGGAAAACGTCTCACATCTGTTAAGGGGGGGAACAAGTGGTAAGTTGTGTGACATATGCATAGGAAAAGCAGAGTAGTTAAAAATATAATGAACCATCATTACATTAGTGATACATCCACAAAGATGCACCCGTATAATCCTTCAGTTCCTTTATAATCAAAGCTAAAATGATATTTGTAATCTGAACAGAGGATATTACTAAACCAGCACTTCCTAGCCCCATTACTGGCTTCTTAAGTGCAGAGGGTACCTGCAGTGATTATAGGTCTAATTTTAAGGTAATAGATGATGAGTGCCATTTAACTATTGAGAACTTTGTACAGAAAAATCTGAGCTAGAGGAATGAAATGTAAATGCTATAATGGAGTTGACCTGGCTGTTTGAAAGCCTAAAGGATTTAATGCTTTTGAGTGAAAGCAAGCAAAAACTCAGCTATTTTTCATCACTTGTATTGTCAGCTGGAAAATGCAAACAACTGTACCAAAGGCAGAAGAAAGTGAGATTCCCTTTTGCTGCCTTTCCACCCATTTTATGCTTTCTACAAGGAAATGTGGGCTCTTCGTCAAACAGTTTAGCAAAGCCAAGGTGATTCTTCCAGATTTCCCCAGGCAGAACTGTTCCCTCAATGGTATTTGTGGAGACCGCAATGGCATGGGTGCTACCTCATCGGGGAACACACTGCACTACCAACACCAGCCTTTAACTAGCTAAGCTGTGTGGATCTGCTCTGTTTATATCCTGTTTCGAGGGGTGAGAAACTAGAGCAAAGAACAGTTCATTTTATTTCCTATCCAGATGCTATAGTAGAAGAGAGGTCTGCCAGGCCACAAGAGCATAGTGGGAAAACAAGATATATTCTGTGGGTTGTAATAAATGTATACTTTTTATGCTATTATGTATCCTTTTTTGTAATCTGTAAAGAGGATGAGAAGAACTTGAGTCGTCGGTCTGTATCACTGAACAGCTCTCCCTATGTTCATCTCTTTAAAATTTTTTCGTAACACTGCATGTTTCTGATGCTTGTTTATTTTTCCTACTCTCTCCATTTTTCAATAGTATTTCCAATCAGTTCCTGAGCAGATGACACTGCCTCTCAGAGAAGAGGGTTGATATTCAACTCAGTTTTTTCATACATGGATACATCTTGGCAGTGATGAGGGGTGCCAGATCTTATGATATAAAACATGCAGAACTTTTAAGTATGCAAAGAATCACAGTGAATTCCTTAGGATTACTTACATGCTTAACCAGAAGCAGGTGATCCTTGAGGTCCCTTCCAACCTGGTGTTCTATGATTCTATGATTCAGGTGTGCTAATCTCTGCAAGACCAAGGTCTTGGTTTTTGTAAATAAAATAGTAGGATAAACTAATTTCAGAGATCACTCCACTGGCCAAAAAATGCAAAATTGGTGACCTTAATGAAGTGACTTGAAAGATTCTTTTGACTTCCTGACTTCCCGGCTTCCCTATACATTTATTCATTCAGCAAGGCACCTGGGAAACTGTGGTGTGATTTCACTATATATGTGTCACAGTTTGTGTGCAGGTGTAATGGGATATATGCACACAATATGCATGCACATTATTACCTTGGTAGCATCATCCTCCCTTTCTCTTATAGTTTATAAGCCTGACATTAACAATAAAGGCACTTCCTTCACTTCTCTTTCACTGACATGAGCAAAAAGCCTTGATGTTTGACAGCACAGATTAACCGTGTTCACAATGACCTCCAAGTTCAGAGTCTCAGAAACTACACTGAAGTCTTTCTTTCCCCACCAAAGGTCTGAACACTAATCCAGTTTAAGATTGGGTGGCGGGGAAAGGCAAAAACGAAACAAGCCAAAGTGTGCTTAGGTAGATAACAAGTGATCTAGCTGAGGAAACCAAGACAAAGTGGCACATCAGTAGTGCACTGGCTGAGAAATATGAGATTACTGTAGCAGGTTCAGGGCTCTGTAGGTGTATTCCTCTCATGACACTGAAAACAGATTTCAGAACTGTATGCAGAAATGCACAGATACTAGGCAAAGCAAATTCTTACGTTTGCAATGCGAAACACTGAGGGTAATTACCTATTGTGACCATGTCCATTATTAGACCCTGTTTCATCCATGCACAGCAAATGTAGTGCCTAACAACACACACTGAGCAGTAATGAAAGCCAGAACTCTATACCTTTTGTATGAATCTATTGAACACACTGCTACTTACTGCACCTTACCCCAAACTGGCATTCACTGCTTCACTATTCCTTTTATTTCACAGTCACTGTTATTTCAATGTCCATGTAGTTTCTTGTTCACGTGCTTCAAATAATTAGGATAATGAACAACATTTGTGGTTTGCCTTCTGTACTGTTTGGCTTTTTCATTGCTTATTCCCAAGAGGGCTACCCTGTTCATTCTTTTTATACATATATGATTGATAGCTCCAATTTTCTTATTCAACATAACACAATTAACAGAGCTTTTTTAAAAGGCTCAACAGCCTCACAGACTTTCTAAATGGAGAGGCTGTGGGTGAGACTACATTTACTACAGTGCAAGCAGAATAAATAAAAGGTAGGCAGGGTAAATTGAACTTTAGCCTCCAAAGCACGTTTTTACTCCCAGAACTGAAAAACCTCTTTTCATACATATGAAAGGGGGAAAGGAAAGCGAGGTATGTTCCTCAGTGCAACATGATGGGGCTCGGGAGCTACAGGCTGCCCTTAAGCTCGGTGGGGACTCCTGCTGAGGGCTGCCCTCGGAAGGAGCTGGGAGTCAGGGGCAGCTGCTCCTCCTGGACATGAGACCCTAGTTTTGCAGGCAGCCTGAACATGGCCCTACACATGAAAAATAACTGTGAGCAATTGAAACATCTAAAAGAAAGATGTAGCAGGGTAACCCCAGTGAAAGCACCATGCGAGACAGACAGAACTGCCCTGACGAAGCCAAGCTGCATTGCCACCGAGCTCTGACAAGCAAGCACCATTGGTACAGAGGTAGTTTAAGAAGTTACCTAATGTAGCTACATCCAACTGTACAATGCTGCTTCGGAATACTAATGTGTTGCCTCTGTGCAGCATTGTGCTATGTTGACATAACCTTAGTTTTCCCTTGCTAGATGGATTCTGCCTTCCATCTCACCACCCCTTTAGCCTGTCCTCACATTGCTTCAGATTTAATTTGCTTCCTTAGCATTTGTTTCCAGAGTTGCACGAAACAGGGAAGTACAAACTTTCCCAAGCCAGTATTGACATTCCAAGTGTGGTGAAATGGTGCAATATGAAGAGAAAAGACTGCAGATATTCACTGCAGAAAAAGGCAGGTTTGTTTCTTCTAGAAATGTTTCATTTGTTCTAGCAGGTGTGTCTGATACCTTTTGCATAATGATAAACCCACACACATTCTTCATGCAAATAGTGACCCAACAGTTGCTCTTAGTTGCTTCAAGTAGTAGGTGCATGTAACAACCTGCACTTGCATATACACATATGTTTACAGAGCATTCATACAATGCAAGGTAAACAGAGCCCATTGTGCCAAGGGAGGGACACAGAGCGCTGCTGAAACAGAGATTCCGTACCATGGCCAGCATGGTCAGAATTGGCTGAAATTGTCAGAAAAGCTCTTCAGAAATAGTGGGAGACTGATAAATCTTGTCTTTCTTCTCCTGTCTGCAACCAGATAATATTTTCCCCTCGTGTTATTTGAAATACATCACCTATCTCTACTATTCCTTGGTTTGGGAGCAGTGTACAGTAGCAACTGCTGAGTGTCACCAATTCGGACCCTGCCTTCCTACGGGCTGTGACTACTGCTTACTTGGGTACCTACATGTGCTCCCTTTACCTGCCTTGGAAAGGCTTGGCCAGCAGAGCGCTTCTCTCGTCCTACACTTCATCTTCTGCCAGCTTTCTCTTTCCTTAAAACTTCCAAGTGCTATGCCTCAAAGGTCAACAGCGTTTCTTACACCAGCCCTCACCGTTAATTAGGTCAGATTATTACTAAGAGCTTCTTTTTGTGATTTCACTTCACAGCTGAACCCAGTCTTGACAGACTGCTGAACAGTTTCTTAATAGGAAAAACAAATGCGAGTATTTGTCAAAATGGTTGTTCTAGCAAACATGTCTGTGAGCTAGCTTGTTGATGATTCTTCAAGCCGCTGTACTTAAAAAGAAAAAAGGCATTTCTGTGTGTGGCAATGTCCAAACACACCTAAATCTGCTTTATTAACACAGAATTACCACTCTATGATGCAACTCTGCTACACTAATGGTGTATTCATACAGTTAACATATGAGCCAGTGGGTCAAATCAGCACCCTTGTCTGATGTAGGACATTCACGACATTGCAGCACCTGTCTCTGAGCTTAGAGGTTATGAATTACAGCAGATGAGAGGCAGACATTTGCTTGCATCTCTGTTGTACCTGCTGGTGTGAGCACTCTCAGGTGTGGGCACTCTCAGGTGTCTACAAACTGTGTTTAGCAGTAGATAGTTTAACTTCACCCATTTGATCTTGCACTGAAATGGACTAAAGTGCTCACATCACCCACCACTGAGCATTAACTGGAGCTGTAACCACCTGAGGACCAAGTTCCTGATTTGCTTTTCAGACCTCGTGGCCTGCCTGAGTGTTTTTAATGCTTTCAGGACAGTCAAACACATAGCTTTAAACCATGGAAGCCACCTGCAGCAGCAGTTTAAGTTTCCAGGTTTGACTTTGCTCTGGAACGTACTGGGAGTGCCCAGTGGGCAGAAAGGTGTTTGCAGAGGCTGGCACCCCTGCACAGAGACACAGTGCCTGTGTGAGCACCCAGCCTAACACTAACAGCCCTGATCCTCCCTGCCTGTGTTACGCTCTGCCTGTGGTCTGCTGCTGTGCTGCTAGGAGCCAGTGAGAATATGGGAAACAGGCTGTAACTGTAGTATTTCAGGAGGCTGTAAATGGAAGGCATGTATGTTCCCCACCAGGACTGGGATAGTGTCCCTTGGGATATGGTCCACTTTGATTTCAGTGGGTCAGGATTTGATCTCATAATATATTTACCACTCTAAAACCTGCAAAGCTGCACAGACATTAATAACCAGATGACCAGTTGTGGTTCACGCAGAGAGTTCCTGTGAAACATTTGACTCCCACTACAAGACAGTAAATATTTCATGCCCACTCGGGTATAACTACAACATGCCATAGTAAGTAGGATGAATAAATCAGGTTTCTGATGCTGCCTGAGACAGATTCTGACCTCCGCATCTTCTAATCTCTCAAATGTACGATGAGTTTTGTCTTTCCTTGTGAGTAGTTTCATTCATTTCATAGTATTCAGTTTTAGAAAAAGCACTCGAATCTGTCTCAATGTGACTAAGAAAATAGCTAATAATTGTCATCATGCTTATCTGATTGACATTTTAGCTTGAGTTCCTACTAATAAAGAACTATTTGAGATTTTAACAGAAATGTAAATGTTGAAGTTTCACAGGTCATTGAGTTTTATAATATTGAGTCATTGGGCTATTATACATTGATCGAGCAAATAGCAAATGGTGTGACTTGCCAAAGAGCATTACTCAAATATTGACCAGGAATTGATGACAGTCGGCTACTCTCCAAGGACTACAAAAGTTAACAGGAAATTTTTACCCAGGGCAACTGCAAGCTTCTGCCTTAAGACAGACAGTTTTGTTAGTTCCTTTTTGTTACCATCTTTTCTAGTCTCCTCTGCTAAATCCAAGCAATCTTATCACAAACAGATATGTACTCAGAGTAAATGCTTCCATTTATGTCAATTTGCTAGCTTATCTCTCAGTCATCTCTTAATTCCAACAATCTGTATTGCTCTCTTTAATTAATCATATATATTAAACACACAGGAATACAAATATATGCAGCGTACTGCTCCATTTTAAAATGTGATTTGTATACAGTGCAATGCATTTTTATCTTGAGCAAAGAACGTTAAACTACAAGCTTCTAGCATGGCCCTTCTTGATTTTACTTCTCCAAAGTCACGAGTTTGATCCCAAAGACAGCACGTCAGGTCAGAAAGGAGAAAAATGCACTCCCCTCACGCAGCCCTCCCAGAGCACCTCCTAGAGCAAAGGCCTTTTCTGGCTTGAGATTGTCCAAACATACTCTTATCACAGACGAGGGTTTCTACAGAACAGGAATTGATGTTGAGAAGACCTTGTCTTAAACCCTACCTTTTCCTAGGACACAGGACACCCTGCAGGGGTTTCAAAACCCAGTGCTACAGTCAGACTCCAGTACAGTTGGAAGCAGGAGCACACTCTGTTTTTCTCAATGCACAGCTGGAGGAGGTTACCCCTGGTTTGTCCACCTGGCTCAGAACCAGAGACCTCACCCACATCCACAGAGAAATGGGCTTCATTCCCCTCTTCACCACAAAAGGATTTGAATTCATTCTCCCAAAGAGCCTGTAAGGCAGTTTGGGATCAATGTCCTCCTTTCCTGTGGAAGCTATTCCAGACTACTTGGAACAACCAGATATTTTCTTGGCCAGAGAGAGTGTGTAGGCTCTTGGACATTCAGCTGGATGGAGGAAATCAGAGTGTCAGTTCCTGTTCTACTGCCTATTTCACACTTTTGGGCTGTATGTTAAATAAAACAGGAACTGACATCAAAGTATCTTCTCTCCCATGTGAGTGCTTAACATGAGATCACAGAATCACACCTAATTGCCTTCTTCCTTTTAATCTCCTTCCTTTTTAATCTAACAGATGTTGAACTAGTCCCTAAAAGCAGCCCAGTTTCAGAAGGAGAACAGCAAGTCAAGTCCTACCACTGCCGACAGAACAAGATGCACCTTCAATGTCCCCTGCAGCAGAGGAGGAACCTGAGGCCAAGCATCCACTTTTGTACCAAGAATCCCTGCGCTAAACACACGCATGTTAAATGACCTTTCCACACAAAGCTGTGTGCAGACCATGGCCAAATAGGCATTTTGATAGCAAGCCACTGGATCAGATCCTGCAGACAGTGAGATGAAGAGAGCAGCTTATTCATGAGCCCACAGGTGGCTTAAGCACAAGACAAGTACCAAGCTGCCAGCTACTCTGACTGTGCTGGAGGCCCTCAGTCAAAGCCAGCCCAGTTTGCAGCTACATAGCTCCATTTTCACGTCCACACTACAACTGAAGGTACAAGGGCAGCACAACACATCTACCCAGCCAGCTTTCAGCAAGCTTGCATAGGAGCTGGCAGCAGTCATGGTGGGATAGCATGGTCTTCAGCACAGGCTAGTAACCAAGCTAAGTCTCTGGACTTCCCATGAGACTAAAAGAGGGCAGCCCGGCCACGCTGAGGTCCGTCCTGCCACTCTTCCCAGCCACTGTTACACCATCAGGTACGCAAAAGCAGCACCTCCAGAGCCAGCTACGACGACATACCTCAAGAAGCCTTCAGTCACCACCTAGCACACAGAGTCACAGAGCAATTGCAAATAAATACCTGTCAACACCAGAGCTATGAACATTACATGGCTATCCCTTGTGTAAAATGTAAAAATCTTTTCTTCGTCTTTCTAGAGGTTTGCACTCACAACATTATTTTCCAGCCTTCCTTACACTTCTAAGCCTCCACCTGGAAGGGGGATTACATTCTACTTCTGGTTTAGGATCAGAAGTGTCTCAGGAACAGCTTTTGCAGTTTTCTGCCAGCAGAGGATACCCAGGACCAAACCTTCCCATAGTCTTGAATGCAGATTCTGCTTTGAGGCTACAAGTGCTCACTTCTACTGTGTCTGTGTACTAGGAGCTGACAAGACCTCACTTCAGTCATCTCTATAATTCGAGGAAAATGCATAAAGCTACTTTTGAAACGCTACCATTTTCATTCAAGCTTAGAATGTTTTCCAGCAGCAGAAACTTTTGCGCTGCTGGTGTTTGAGCAGCAGTGGTTTTAAGAACTACTGCACCTCGCCAAGAACTTTTCTCATGACACAGGCTCATAGTGGATAGATCAACAGCTTCTTGAATCCTCATATCCTTTTCAAATTACTACCCCAGATATATACCTGAGTAGGCCATCTTATCTGATAACTTAAACAAGCAACCTGTCTACACTTTAATTGTTATTGAGGATTAATGTTGTTTATAAAATGAAATCAATACAATCTCTATTGCTTATTAACTGAAACATTCTAGGCTCTGCTCTGTTTGCTTTGCTTTTCAATTAGTTTCTATTATTTTCCCTATTAGCTTTTAACAAATAGCTGTAGAAATAAACTTAATGGTTGTGAAACTGTTATCAGAGTCAACAAAGCCCCTTAATGGAAAGTCTTGTATATTTAAATGTAAAAAAGAATCCATTGTTTAATCATTTGACATTATGAGATAAGTTTATTACTATACATCTGTTCTGTGCTGGGCCTTGATTTTTTTTTTTTTAAGCTGAGCACTTAATAGTTCTTAAGGGTTCCCTAAAGTTCAGATGTCAGAACTGTTGTTTGCTACATTTAAAAAGAACAAACTCCGCGGTCTAATACCCTTTGTTAAAAAATAGCAAAACTGAGAATGGGCAGAAAACAATGGGATTGCTAGGAACCTAATAAATATCATCCAGTTACACTGTAAAAATATTCTTGACGCTATGCAGCAATTAAGTATTTGAAACATGTTACAGACACTGCCCATTCCTTCTCTGTGATCCTGATACACATCGGTCAAGTGGACCACTGCAGTTGTGAGGGTTTGTTCCTCCCTGGCAGAACGGAAGAACAGAAGCATTAAAGGATGGTTTCTCATCTCCTGCTGCACTCTTTACTCTGAAGTAAGATCCAGGAGCTGATTGTGCAGGTGATTGTGAAGGAGGATGGCCGGGTGGAATAGTTTTGAGGGTACTGAGAGGCAACGATATAGCCGACAAGTCTCAACATACAGCGTGATAGCAGCGTATCCCACTCCAGCCAGCATCAAGATGGTACAAATCTATTCTCTCAGTCATTACTTTTTGCTCTTTGAATAAAGAAAACTTTTCTTCCACATTACTCACCGCGTAGGTGAAAGAAGCCTGTGTGCTGACAGGCCTTTCAGCAGAAACTCTCTGTCTATGGGGATAGAGTCCTACCACCCTCGCTGAAAGCTGTACCTTTATGCATCTTTCCTGCACCGCATCTTTACACATCATTACTCAGAGATGCCTGCAATCCTAACTCTCTTGGCACACCGTTTGTGCGCAAAGATAGCAGTTTAGCTGGACTTGGTCACGAAGCAAGCAAATTTACAATAGACAGTTATATAATGAAGTGACGAGTTCACACAGGCAAACAGCTTTGCCTGCTGCCACTCAAACCACAGGCACCAAAAACAAGTGGCGCAATTCCTGCACTTCTGTGCAAAACAGTTCTGATTTGGCAGCATTGCCTCCGCTTTGTGTTCACTGATGTAAGTGGATAGCTGGTAACAATGCAAGACACGGTTGAATCAGACCCAGGAAACAGAGAAGCTTTTGGATGCAAGCATATAAGCCCCACACAGACTACCATTCTGCTCCTGCGAGCATATTCAGAACCACACGTAAGTAAATAGTTCTAAAAGCCATTACAAATGGCATGCGAGGTAGCTAGAGCAGCCTATCTCGTGAAACCTCCGCGCTCTCCTGGGTTAAAATAATTCTGTTTGCAATCGCCAGAACTGTTTCTAGCCTTCACGCAGCACAGATGCATTCCAGGGTAGGGCGAGGCAAAAGGTTATGAAACTTACTCAGGTGTCATTTATTTCATGAAAATTTGCTGGTTATTATAATCAAATGTCAATTGTCTCTAATTGTGGCATGCAATGGAAAATCCCTACATAGGACATGTTCTGCCACTTGCTGGTGAAGTACACTAACCCTCAATGATGAAGCAATACTGTAAAGATAGCTTTGACACGTAAGCAGGTCCAGGAGTATAATTAACACATGTTTATTTCGATTTTTTTTTTTTTTTCTTATGGCTTTGCTGTAAGGAAACAATCCTATATTTTAAAAGAAAGGTTCAATGCAGAATTAAAGAATTCTTCCTACTCAGTTCATTTAGTAATCTAATTACTAATTAATAACACTTTCTGCTTTGATGGCCTGTCTTGACAGCTTCACAAACTTCGATGAATCTTGCAATACACGAATGTATTGGTGGCTTGCAGAGTAAGGATCAGATCACAGAGCACAACTTGAGCTCACCCCAGATGCTGTTATAAGACAATATTCTCTGACAGGGAGCTAGCATTCAGAACTCAAAATTAAGTAATAACTGCTTTAATCCAGAGGGGGTTACTGTTCTACTTGAGAAGAGAGGAATAAAATTTGGTGTAAGAACTCTGACTAACCAGCTGCGTGGGGCAGGGAAGATCACTCAGTATTTTAATCTTTTTTTCTTTCCTTTTAAATGAAGCAAATTAATGGATTCAATATACACGTAGTAGCCAGATTATTCTGGAGGGGTTACAGAAGTGTGGAAATGGCTTGACAATGCTAAAACTAATGAAGCGAGCTCTTAAAGAAAATTTAGAGAAATTTCCAGTAGCAGACACCTTTTTAGCATAGCAGGATGTGGAAAATAAAAGCATACTGACAGTTTACATTTTGAAGCTGAGGATAAAGAAATTCAGATCAGAATCTAACCTCTGGATCAGCTTATACATGGATGCAGTGACTTGCCATCACTTGCAGCTTAAAGTTGGGGCTGACTTTCTTTTTGAAAAGATGATACAGTTCAAATAGTCACTCTTGGGCTGGATGCAGAAATCACAGTGTGTGGTTCTACAGCTTGTTCTATGCATATGGAAAAATATGACCCGTATCTACCCTTAAAATCTTGGAATCTTGTGGAAAGAAAAGAAATTAATAGTATCTCAGTAGTCAAGCAATCAGGGTAGTTTATGAGAAGATGTGCTTGAAAAATTAAGAGGGGAGAGGAAAAGGAGGAGTTTCAGCAAGGGTTTCATTAGCATGCCAAATTGGTCTAATATTCCTCACTAGTGTTTGTATTCTCTTTGCGTTGTATTTTTTTTTATAGCTGGCCTAGTGTAGATGAAAATATATGCAAAGAAAATGTGCAAAGCTTCCTTGAGCCCGTGCCTGAAGAATTCTTACAACTGAAATTATCTGTACTGATTTTAACTGGCCCGTATATGATAAACACCCAGATTTTATGCAGGTTTTTAGAAAAGCTGAATTAGGCTGATCTGTAATAGTCACTCCAGTGATCACATCAGCACTTTTAAACACATACACTGTCGCTTTCCATAATGAGAAGTGGCATGAATATGAGACCCAGTGGGACTTCTAATTTTTTTCCAACCACTGACTGCATGTTTTCACATGTATATACAGTGAAGAATGGAAATTATGGAACAAAGCTGAATAAAGGCACTCTTAAAGAAAACATATATGAGTATGCACCTATATAAAAATATAATTATACATGTTGGTCATTTTGAGAAACCACTTATTTTGCAAAATGACTTAATTCTGGGTATTCAGATTATTAGCAAAAAAGGACTTAATATTGTCTTTATTGGTATAATAATAGAGTTTTTTATATTTGCTTGTAGAACTGTACAACAATAATACAAACACTCTTCCTGGAGTTAACATTTTCACAGCTTGAACTGTCATGATTTTAGCTGTTACATGACAGCTCTCCTCTTTACCATCTGCACCTATTCATTTCTCTGGACTCCGATGACTTCATTTTAAACAACCCTGACCTTCATTAAATGACTTGGTTAAGGCTGATTTAAGGGGCACAACTTTATTCTTATTAATATGCATGCCTGTAGGAAAATTGGAGAAATGCTCTGCAAAAACAGCATTCAATTTAGCAGAGAGAAGAACAAAGTATTATGGTTTTGGCACAAATATACAACTCTACAGCCATAGGATGGAGAATAATTGGTTAGCAGCTCTTCAAAAAAGGATCGCAGAGTTATAATAAACTGCAAACTGAACTTGAAATAACAGTGCTGGAGCTCTGAGCAAGATGAAACACAGACTCACATTTTCAGAGAAGACATTTCAAGAAAGCATCTTATAATGATATATTTCATACACAGAACACAAAAGTGGTTGAAGTTCAGCACCCAATTGGCAAACTGCAAATTATTGTCAGAGGATATTAATGGCTACAGTTAACAGTTACTGCAAATATACAGGAATAACATGAGAACTCAAGAGAATATACCCCTGAGTAAAGAGAGACACTAAGTGACCATAAATGTTTGGTATACTACCAAACTTACAGGCAAAATATATTTTGCTACAGAACGCCCCAACTTATTGAGATAGGAATGCATGTATTGGCTTGCACAGAACTACAAGGATCCAATCCCTGTTGGTGTCCTTGCAGGGGAGACACCTACCTCGCTAATCCGTTTGCTCGGTCTTTGCAAACGCCAAGAGCTCACTACAGGCACATAACCTGGGGAGGAGAGGCGCAGAGCACAGCAACTTCAGGCAATATAGAGAGCAGAAAGTATCATGCACATGTCTAGAGAAGATGCAGAGAGGAGCAAATATGAACTTTATGGGCTTCTTCTCTTGAATGGTATGTGTCTGCTTAAAATAGGTTATGTATTTCAATTATTTTTTTATATTATGTGAATAATTGTATATGATATAATGTTTTACGTAAAAAGAAGCCAACAAAGTTTAGAAAAAGATCTGTTGGCCCACGTTTAGACTGACAACTCAAGTTTCGCATGCTCCCTCTGGGTCCAAGTTTGCTCAAACAACATTGTCAGTATTGTTTTATTTGAGTCTGATTTCTGTCACATTCTCCTAAAGAAAAACAAGTAAAATGGGATGCCACAACACACACACACACACACACAGACACCAAGATCAGTTCCATTAAGTCAGCATCCATCCCTTTGAAATATCAGAAATGCCTGCCAATAGTTAACCAAAAAAGTTGCATAAAATGCCAGAATGCATAATTAAAAGCCATACCAAATGCTTGGCAAAACAGCGGCGATTTCTCACAAAAAGCTAGGAATAGAAGGAATATTGAAAAAAACCCACCCAGAGGGTCTCTTTAAGTGCCTAATTTTTATATGAAGCTTTATTTATTTATTTGAAACAGTAGGATACAAAATATACCTTACAAAGCTCATTAAACTTTACCATGGGTCACATACCCAGCTGAAGGGGGTTTTTTGCTTCCTAGATCAGTTCATGTGAATATTACTTTGCAATAACGATTCTGGAAATGATCTTGCAATACCTGGGAGCCAGAGAGCCCTGCAGCAAGAATGGAAACAGTAATATCCTCTCCAAGCAGACCTGAGGATTGCCTGGTGGGATGCCAGTTTTCTGATGGAAAGTACCCACATTTTTCTGGATCGGCCTGCGTCTCCAACCCTTCTCTCTTCCTGCCCTCTAGCTCAGCAACCCACCTTCTCCCCGGTCCTCCCTCCACAATACTGCCTGCATCAACATGACTTCAGAGCCTCCCAGGGGAGCATTTTGGCTGAGCTCTCGGAGGCTCAGTGCTGAGCCGTGGAGAAAGAAGCTCAGGAGTGACTTTGTGGGGAGTGACTATGCCACGCTCAGGGCTACCAGGGCACCTCGAGGTCCGCACTGAAGGGAAAAACTGTCTTCTGTGCAGGAACGACGCAGAGTTGGTGCCCTGCGATCACTGGCTGGTCGAGGCCAATTCTACCGGATCAGACGGCGAGGGACCCACGCAGGTGCTTTTGGTTTCACCATGCGAAGAGCCCTGCAGAAACCACCGCAACTTCTTCCTACAGCATGCTTTCGTGTGCCTTTCTGAATACTGTTGAGGACACTGCAGGACTGAATCCTAAAAGAGAGAGGATGCAATTTATGACCCTACCAGAGGAAATAATCTATATATTATACTCATTATTAGCACTAGCCTGGAAGGAACATTAAAAGAGAGAAGACTCGCTGAACGAAACAATGAGAGCACTGGGAAGCTACAAAAGGCTTAAAGAAAAATGACAAGCACCAATAGTAATAGAGAACTTGAAGTGAGAGAGCACAACAAACTACGTATGCATTTGTGATGCGATGTGGCTCTGAGAAAAAAAACCTCAAAGATAGCCCAGTACAGTTTTGTAGTGTGCATACTGAAACATTGCTTCACGGAACAGACAACAAACAGTCTGGGCATGAGAACATATCTCTTGAGTATTGCATTTATCTGGGAATTGCTGCCTTGGAAAAAGTGTGGACAAACAGGGAGAAGCTAAAAGGAGCCAACCTAACATGGGTTTGCCTGACAAGCAATTTTAAAAACTGAATGCAAAGTTTAATACTGGGGTCTGCCTAGCTCCAAACCCGGCCAAAGTACATGCAATGTACGCTTGCTTTCAAGCGCATCTCTGATCTCACTAGGACCTACTGTATTGTTGAGGTCAAATACGCATTGCTGTGCTGTGCTAGGACAGGGCCTGAAACACCAAGGAAAGACAAGGAAGTTTTCCGAAGAATATGTATATGTATGAAACCCTTACTGTGACTGAAGAAATTCTTTCCACCCCCTGGATTTCTTTTCCAATGCCTCCAGCTAAATTAAAAGCAGAAAGCAGACAAATTTTCATCAACTCTTTCAGCACATTATAATTAGAGCCCATTTCATCATGTTAAACATCCTTTAGTCAAATAAATGCTGATTTGATCTGCAGCATCAACAACACCAATGAACTGAAGTTATATAGCAATCCTCATGCAGTTTGCTTCCAGTTAATATTGCGTATATTCCCATGACCAGAGCCAAGGCTGTGACCAAGGGGTTCAGACTGCCACCCCAGCACCTACAGTGCCTGCTGGCTGGGTCACCATGCTACCCACAGGTTTTACTTATTAACATTCTCACACTTCTGTATCAAGTAAGTCCCACATAAGTCTCTGAGTGCTGAAAATTAATTACAATAAGTCGTCCTTAACTTTTTTTTTTTTACTTCTATTTGATACTCTCTAATAATGTTTGCTTAGTAAGCTATTAAAGGTACATTTTTTCCAATTTGCTGACATAGTATGCAACCTAAAGATACTGAGATCAGAGCTAACAACATTCCCCAACTTTTAAGTTCCTCCATATTGTATGCTTTTAAAATAAATTTGGCTAGACAAACCCTTGCTGCCTTTGTGTAGAGAATTACTGTTGCACTGAGGAACACACTGGTGCAATTGCTAGCTTGATAGACTATTTCTGTCAAACCTGATCCTGTAAAGGGTTTGTACAACAAACTCCTGAATACTTTGAAAGTTCACATAAAGAACTCCTGCAGAATTTGAGCTATTCTAGATTTTCCCTCTTTTAAATGCCTCTAACGTACTGTGTGTCTATGATGGGAACAAAACAATACCATATGAGTGGAGAATAGCAAACATTATTTCTATAGCTAAGAAAAGTGAAAGGAGGAATTTGATGGCCATTACAGACCTGTAAGTCTGACTGCTGTTGTATGTAAACACATGGAAGTAGATAGAAAACAGCATAAAATGCAGCTTGAGTTGATTAAAATGGGGGCACAACAGACTGACCGCTAATCTTTCTCTGAGAACAGATTTTCCTGACTTTGGAAATGTGGCAGATTTGTGTCAAGTCCTCTAAGGCATCTGATATAATGGCAGGTAGGAGCTTTCTGTTTTAAACTAGAGAAGACAGGGATTAGCAGAGTTATAAGGCAGGTGAGGAGCTGGCAAAAGGGGAAGTAGCAGTATGCAATGCTGAAAGGGAAAATTGAGAGAGCTCACCAACCTGAAGGAAATTTGAGAGGTTATACAGAGCCTGGAGAACTGGAATAAAAGTAGTAAGAGTAATATTTAGCAGTCCAAAGCAGAAGAATCTCCACTTGGCAGGTGAAAACAGAGATTTCTGCTGTAAGAGCAACCAGTTGGAAGGAAAAGAAAAAAAAAAAAGAAAAAAAAAAGGCAGGTTTATTTGAGTCTGTACCCACACTGTGAGCCAGGGGATTTGCTTGGAGCATCCCACAGCTATAGTCCCCCATCATCTGCTGCTCCCTTCTGGCCTATGCACCTAGATTTCCACCCTGAAGAAACAAGTAGAGGGCACTGTAGGCGTGAAAGGACGTGCATTTGGCTGTCTCTGGACATAAAAGTAGAAAGTGTGTTGGGATAAAGCAGCTGAGAAGCACGTTGCCTCACTTTATATTTACTTATGCAGAATGGCGGTGAGCTGCCAGCATGAATGACCACATGTGTCACTGCCAGAATATGAATATGAACTTTCTGGTCAATCTGCTTCAAAACTGTTTATTGTCTTCAGAGTAATTTGCATTTGTAATTCCAGCTCAAAATGACATATGTGAAAGCCTGTTCCAGAGATCAAAGTTAATTGGAAACACCTTGGATTTTCAACTGTATATTGTAAGGAATGGTCTTAGTACCGGTTCCAAAGAGTTGCTGCAGCAATCCACCGGCGCATCCCACTCCAGGAGACTCTGCAGGGCTTCAGTCTGGCTCCTTGCAAATTGCTTACTGGGGCTCACACATGCATTTCAATGGACTTTTTTGGACCAGCTCTAACACTGAACTTCAATATTCAGGATTCTCTACGTAAGTGGCTGTTGCACAAACTGAGATTATTAGACCGTTTGCTGCCATGCAGGTTACCTGTGCATACAGCTGTGAGGTGTTGTGCAAGTACTACTGGCATGCGCATTTGGCTATACAAATGTAGAAATTTTATGGGGTTCATCTAAACATAGACAGCTCTAACTGTTTGCCAAGTCCTAGAAAAGCTGTATAAGATAGTACACTGCAACCCTTGATGGTAACTGGCCTATTCCTTTCCATCCACTGATTGAACAACTACATCTTCAGTTGATATAGGAATAATTAAATGTAACAAGAAAAAAATACATAAACTAAGAGAAAATGTGAGACTGCATAAAATTTCCTCATCTATTTCTTCCCAAGCTCATCTCTGATAGATATCTACACATTGGCCACATGCCAGAATGGGCTACATTGTGAAAGACATGCATACTTTACATACATTGTATTGCTACATATGGAAAACAAGTTTCCTGCCCTGACTGCTAGAGTCCAGGAAAACCATTTTCTTTTTCCTAAAAATTCATGAAAGTTAAGAAAGGTTACCCTCTTTCATAGTGTGGGAAAAAAAAACCTCAAGAATTTTCTGAATTGGTAAGTCAAAGAAAAAAAAGAAAAAAGAAAAAAGAAAAAAAAAAAAAAAAAAAAAAAAAAAAAAAAAAAAAAAAGAAAAAAGAAAAAAAAGAGAAAAAAGAAAAAAGAAAGAAAAAAGAACAAAGAAAAAGAAAAAAGAACAAAAAGAAAAAAGAAAAAAAAAACAAAAAAAAAGAATAAAGAAAAAAGAGAAAAAAGAAAAAAAAAGAAAAAAGAAAAAAAAGCAAAATTGAACACCACCACCCTCAGCTCAAGCCAATCAAAATATTTGTATTTCCTCATTTCAGTTTTGAATTTTTTGTTTTGTTGTTGGTTTAGGTAGGAGGGGGTCAATTTAAATTCACAATCAAATTATTTCCTGAAAATATACTAATGGGTCATTTTGACAACCTCAGAACTCTTCAAAAACATTCTTTGAATAAGAAATAAATCAAACCTGAAGATTTCACAAAAGTTACTCTAGTTTTGACAAACCAGAGCTTGTCTGTCCCCTCTTACCCCAAGGAAGAGGCAGTTTGTTGAAGAAATTCCAGCCCACATTATCAATTATGCAAGTCCTGTGCTTTTGCAATACCCGTCTCAGTAGCCTGCATCTAGGTGGAGAATAACTAGTGACATGCAATCTTGACCTAATGAGCTTGTCTCCATAGGAAACTATACATCCAACTACACATGTAAACATCACTTCAGTCTATTAATACAATCTGAAACATTTCATTGGATAAATTGAATAAATTGCTGTCATTATGTTTTTGCCTGAAACCTTCTTCTAAAAACAAAATGAAGTTACTGAATAAAACACATCCAACTACATTTTTTTTTCTCTCCTCATCTGTCTCTCTGTGATTAAGCTAACGCTTGCCTACAAAGGTTAGCCTTGGGCTCTGTTGTACAGTCACCTCTTCTGTGTTTCAACATGTTCAGGTTTTTTTAAGCTGGAAAAAAACCCAAAATATTGAGCTAGATGAAGTTGCTAGGGTTACTGTTTCTTGGCTACTGTTGATAGGAAGAAAAGATATATCGTATTTTTGTTAGGGTAAAACTATTCAGAGTAACAGAGGGAAGAAGCTATGGATGAGCCTATCCAGCCCTTCCTCTCTATAGGAGTGTGTTAGACTTTATTACTGATATTCTGTGCTGGGCTTACCCTGACTGGTGTAAGGGTAACTAATGGTTCCAACAAGACACAAAGGAAAGGTGAGTTAAGCATGCCAGAACCAATTGCTACTAGGACTGCACATAAAACAAAACACTTTTCTCAGAAAATTAATGTGTCAAAAAAAAAAAAAAATCAGGCTGATGGTCAGCACCAGAAAGGCTTTTTCAAAAATCAAAACTACAGAACAACTTACGGGTGCCCTCGGCCTTTTCATTTCACCCTTTTCTTTCTCCAGTCCTTCCTCTTTTATATCCTTTAATTTCTCTTCAGTCTCTTTCTCCTTCCTAGTCTTCTAATACATATTGTTCTCTCACCTGAATTCCTAGATAGACTCTTTCTTTTTGATCATTCTTTCCTTTCCATGCCCTCTACAGTGAAAGTTTGTTTCCTGTAAAAAATGAACAATTCTCTTTATCAATCCTGGAGTTTCGACATTTCTTGGAATGGTGGCTGGGCAGTACCTGAAACAATATTCATTAGCAGGATATTGTTCTGAAGACTGAGAACTAGATATCCTTCTAGCATTAATTTTTTTTTTTTTTTTTTTGGTGGCTATTCAGAGTCATTTTTGAGAAAAGGCAGAAAGGGTTAGATCGCATGGTCAAAACTGTTAAATTACATGAACTCGATGCCCCACCTCATGATGGCTGACTATAAAGTGGTGTCCTCAGCAAAAACTCCAGGTCAGAAATTCACTAAAATTAGCACTGATGGTTGCTTTTGAATGTTTTCCAATTATCTGTGATAGTTTTGGACCACGTCTCTTAATAAATTCGGTGGCCCGATGCGCTGAAGCTAGCTATGCAAAAGCCTTCCTGGGCAGAAACCAAGTCAGTCTTCAGCATCATTGAGTGTAATGAAAACTGCGGTTTCCAAAAGTGTATTTGTTCCAGGGTTTTAGGTTAAACATTAGTGGTGGGGTTTAGATCATATTAATGAACATATAGCAGAAGAAGCCCAAGGCCAGCCTGGCATGGGGGTATTTTATCTTTATCAGAATCAGGTGACAGAATTATTATCCTATTCAGTGAGAGCCAAAAACACAGCTCTGAGCCACTTCTGCCTCTCTGAGTTGGCAACTTTAATCTGTCTTTTATCATCTACCTAAATCAGCTCCCAGAGAGCAGCATCTCACATGCATTCCTATCAATACAGACACAGAAACTTGAAAATTATGGGTACCTAAAAATCCTTAAATAAATGGTGACCTTTTAAAGTTGCTGAGCAAGACTAATGTACTTGATTGCATCAGGAGTGGTGGATAGTAATCTGCAATTCTTGGATTTTTTTTCTTTCCACTAACTACTTACAGCCAGTTCTGAGCACTGTGTTGGGTATTTTTTCTGCATTTGAAAAAGCTCCTTTAGCACTGTTACAGCAAGCATCTGCCACTGTCTACATGTCTCATGATTTTTAGCGAACCCTGTGCTGGCTGCTGCTTCTTGTAGAGTTTTACTAAACCAAAAGATTAGGAGTTTTGTGCACCTCTGTTTATGGTGCCATTCATTAGCACAGAACAGAGACTCCCACAGAAATGGAAATCAAACACAGACCCTCCCTTTTTCAGTGCGCTTCACGCTGACTCTTCTATATATGCTGATATCCATGACTTCTTACCCCTTTAACAGCAGGAGTAGGAAACCATTCTCTATCTGTATTCGATACAAACTATTGCAAAGATCACACAGTAGAAGAGGTTATATATAGTCCAGGTCAATGTTGGCTTTGTATTCACTTCATGCATGCCATTTCCACCACAGATGTAATGCGTACTTGTTTGACTCCACCGAGTCTTGCAAAGGCTGAGAGTTAAGAAACCCTACCTTTGAGATGGTGTGCTGAAAGTCCTACAGATTTGAGAATATGCTTTAAGCTAAAAGTACAAAATAAATGTACAAGTCAGGCAGATTTGTTAGAAAGCAAAAATAGCTACGGCTGTCACTTCAGCAGCC
>WAAD01009604.1:138201-161328 GCA_013389945.1 Fregata magnificens
TTTTTTTTTTTAAGAAAGTTCACCTGATGGGCACTACTTTTCCCAATAAAGTTACACCTTGCAGGTGTGCTGACTTTGGTAGGCCTAGAAAAGCAGTGTTGGATGGAAACCCAAACTGAGCAGCAAACCATGGAACCGTTATTCACCATCTGATAGCAATGAATAGGCATAGCTGCCTCTGAAAGTGCTCACCTAGCCACATAAGCATTCTACATTTTCTTCCTAATGTAAAGAATAAAGCCTTTTACCTCCTTTAGCCTTTTCCCATGGCCAACATTACTGTTCTGTAATAACTCATCTCTGAGTAACAAAGTAAACAACATTACAAAATAATTTCTGAAGCCAAATATCTGATAAAGATGATTAATGCCTCGTGAAATACCCAAGTCATATTTGCAATAATTGCAATATTTGAGATGGATAAGAGGAGAGAATTATCGGATTTGCTGTAAGGCTGAATTATCTACAGGAAGTTCATGCGAATGTCACATTACCATCTAACTCGCTGGTACGTGCCAGGCATACTCCTTAATAGCTAGTTTACTTGTTTTCTGGATTTTAGAAATAGAACACTTAGAGTTTTGAGATAGATTTTGGAAAGCTACCTTCAAAAATACCCTCGTTCTTGAGAGAAACTATATCAGTCTAGAAACTACTGCGCAAATATAGGAATCTCCCCCTTATGAGCAGAGTTTTGGGGTATTCTTGAATTGTCGCCCAAAACAAAATTTCACAATGTTTGTTCAAGACAAAGTTTGCCAGCAAGTACAGCTTTCTTCCAAAGAAAAATGACACATTTCTTATTCTGAATAAGTTACATGGGTATGTTCTGTAGTTTCCCAACACAATAAAAACCTAAATGCTTGGCACATGCTTTGGGAGAAAGAAGACTGAAAGGTACCATCTTAGAGGGCTTCAACCATTTTCCATTACATAGTCCACAGACAACAATTACTGATAACGTCCTTTTTTTCCTACGATTGGATAAAGAAGCTTTCCTCCCATTTATAATCATAGACTGTCTCAGTAGCTAGCTAACGCACAATACGATAACATTTGATGAAAGGAGAAGAGGAAAGAAAAGTTATTATTGTTGGCAGCCACCTACTCCGGAGTTCTCATATTTATTCTTGTAAAATTATCTATTACATCATTTTGTTAATAACGACTGAACGCTTTGTAAGGATTGTTATAAGCTAAATTCACAACTGGAGTTGTTCTGACTGGACACAACTGTTTTGTTTTGCTTTCACGATGCCTTAAGGTTCTCTCTTGTAATCAGTCACTTCTCTGGTGCTAATGAAAAGCCTTGCCACAAATACTCCAACTTAATTATTATTCTATGACCACTCCTATACCCCCCAGCCCCAAATTGCACCAACACGAACACTGGTGGCAAACAAGCACAAACAGGGCATGAAAAAGGTCAAAGAAAATTTGTTTTCAACTTTAAATGAGTATCCCTGTAAAACTCTTTCCAGCACCTGCTGAGTCCTTATAGCCCCTAGAGTTTTCTGTACTCCTGCAAACCACTCATTTCACATGGAGAGGCAAGGAAGAAATACCTGGAAGAGAAGAGCTGGCAATAAGGAAGAACCTTCTCCAGCCATTCGCACCTATCATGCAAAACTCCAGGCTCCCTTGAATAGTCACACTGTAATGGGGCAGGAATATGGGCAGACTTTTCCCTCCCTTTCTAGTGCAAACAAGCAGAAACAGGGAAATGCCTTGCAGGTCTAACCAAGTGCAGATGGGTGGGTAGGGGATATGGCTGAGCCACCACACGTTATTTTGCACAAGTTAGTCCTTTACAGCAGGCTGCACAGTCACCTTTTTCTTAAGATGTGCTGCAATATCCAGAGCTGCTTGCAGCTGTCACCAAAGAGCCTGGCGTTTTACAACATTTGGACTTTTACCCAGACTTTTTTTACCCCCCGGAAGACTCAGTAATTAACGGACACACCCCCACTTAAGCCCTTTCTGGGTGCTTACAAAATCCTGGAGCAGGCGACGGAGCACACCTTGCTCCAAAGACTGAACACCGAAGGCAAAGCAGAGTTGCCAGCACTTCTGTCCCCAGCCACCAACATCCACAAGCACTGTGGCAGGAGACAGTGATAGAAGCAGCGGCATGGCCTTCACCTGCTCCTCTGCTGTTCCGCTCATTGATTGTCCAGAATGCCCTTGAATAAATCACCCTTCCTCCCCTGTTAGCAAAGAGGGAAGCTGGTCCAAAATCAGCTTAGTCATGATCACCAGTGCAATTACGCAGCGCTTGTTGAACTGAAGGGAACCCTCTGTTACCCACACCCCATCTGATATTATACTACCCTGCTCTATAACTACATACATTTTTGGAAGTACTTGTCAAGAGTGACAATTTTGCTAACAAACTCTAGGACAAAGGAACATTAGAAGACCAGCAAGCACACAAACCTGCAATAAAAGAAAGACTTTGGAAACTACCATCTTTCTTTGTTCCTTGTAAATAAAATAACCTCATGTGTTTCAGGAATAAATGGAAATCAGCCTCCAGCCTTTACAAATGAATAATCATGTGTAGAAAACATAAGGGTTTTGTTAAAAATAAAGATGTAATTTGCAATTAACTAAGGAACAGGAACTATTTCTTCTAGAGCAAATCTGATGAGGTTTTTAAAAGTGGCATATTCTGATCTCATCTGTTTCCCTATGGGCAGAGAAGCCAATCCTGAGCTTTCCTGTTGCACATCAAAGTGACGGCTACAAATGTTAGTAAAACAAAGTCTTCCCTCGTGTCAGGCAAAACAGGATAAAAAGCAAACAAGCAAGAAATTCAGCACAAAGATATAGGGCAGAATGGAAGAGTAATTCTGCCATCCCAAGAAAGCTGAACATCTACTAAATCTTGGATTTCAATAAATACAACATTATTATGATAGGAGACTGGTTACCATATATGTGTCAACTCTATGGGGAATTAAATTTTTATGTTCCTTCCCATTCAAGGACAGTTGTTCATATATTTATTTGCATTGCCATAACGCGGAGATGCAGGCTGTGATCAGAGGTCCATTGTGTAAGGTGCTGTACACACAGTTTATCAAAACAGCCTCCGCTTCAGAGAGCCTCCAGTCTAAACAGGGAAATTCTAGAAGTCCCGAGGGGAAACAAATGCTTGTAAGGCTTCCAAGACAGAACCAGAAAGTCTTTGGAAAAGCATCTTTGGGTGGCATTTCAGACTAAATGGAAATCTTGATGTTCTCATTTCAGTGATATATTTTCTTGGGTTTGTGTCATTAGGAGTCTTCCCTGGATTTTCTCAGCAATTACATCGAAAGAGTTTCAGATAATAAAATTTAACTGAGGCTCAAATTTGCGCCCATAGCAAAACTTAACCAGAGTCCCTTTCTATCAGAGAATTTGTTGTTTAATTAATCCTCACAATTCCTCCTCAAACATCAGGTGCCAGAAATTCCTTGATTACTTCTCATCTGCAAACATTACAAACTCTAACTCCCACCACTATTTGGTCCACCTTTCTTGAAGACTAAAGGAACTTGGAAAAACAGAGGAACCTTGTCCACATGAATGACTGTCACATGGGGGAGAGAGCAATAAAACATTCTGAAGGCAAATCCACCAGGGTATTTTCAAAATTAAGGCCTAAAATACCTTGAGAAGGACACCTTGCATAACCTTTTCAAAGAAAATGATACCCAGCTGTGCTTATGTAATAAAAATGAGCAAAAGAACAAAACCAGGTGTGTTCTTATACATATTATCTTGCATCCATTCAGAGATAAAATGGCTACCTATAAGGCACAATGAAATGTCACCCTCTAAGCATGTACTGGAGAGAGGAGTGTGGGTATTTTAAGCAGAAAAGAAATAAATGGTGGACAGGACAAGGGGTACAAGGAGATCTGCATTACAAGGAGGGCACTACTTGAGGAATTTACCTCCTTCTCTCTCCTAGAAAACATAAGGACCAAGAGGGGAACACAAAAACTCAAGGGTAACGCCAAGATGATGCTTACCTTCATGTTCATACAGAATCAACAGCACCTTGAAACTCCTTGTCTTTGAACTTCTTCTCTCTTTCCTCAGCAGAGGCGCAATCCCTTTGGTCTCTGCATGGACTTCAGGATTCTCCAGGATTCTGAAAAAAAAAAAAAAAAAAAAAAAAAAAAAAAAAAAAAAAAAGTTGATAGACTGAAAATATGCCGACTCTTGGGCTGTGTGGTTGGTGGAGTTTCACCACTTAAATGTGATTTCTGGTAAAATTACTGTAGATGTGCATTACATTTCTGCCCTACATGTTGGCAAGAAGTGGAGATCTTATAAGGAGTATTACTTTTGCTGGATGTGCTGGAGGACAAGTTGGGAAAGAGGAGGGAGTGAAAGAGAAGCACATTTGTCACTGGTTATTCAGATCAAGCAGCACCCCCTTAGCCTTCCATTGTGAACATAAGTAATACACATTTATATTTCTATAGAAATACTGCTGCTAGATCAGTGAACAAAACCCTGACATGGAAATTCGTTGCACTGTTGGAATTTAAGGGAGAACAAATTGTTAAAGAATTCACAGGCAGTACTTAACTGATAGAAGATGTGAAGTAAATGCTAGCCATTTCACCACTTATGTAGTTGTTAGGTTCTGATCTTATATTTTAACAGTTGAACATAGTAAAATTGCTTCACTGAAGTCAGACTGTAAGTGTAAGTGTTGTTTTTCTTTTAAATGAAAAATGGCATAATCTACTTCTGCACTGATAGCTGTTAATAACACCACGAAGAATTTCTTTTTTCATACACCATCTTCTGAGTTGCAAAAAAATGTTAACCCCTGCTAGAGCTGGACAAACTAATTTTGTAAAAAGCAGAACACGCCTGATTTAGTAAAGGGATTTCTGTTCTGAAGCTTTCAAATCTCCTGTTCACCTTCCTGTCAATCACTGAACTGAATCAACTTCATCTAATCTTGGTGAGAAAAACCCAGTATAAGAACAGCTAGTTCAGCAGCATGGCAGCCCGACATGCTGTATTGCAGAAAGAAGATCCTAAATTCTTTACTTAACAAATGACCCTAAAAAATACATATAGATGAAGAGCAAGGGGAGAGGACAGCCCAAAGCTATTTGAAGGAAACTACAAGTCAAGGGCCGAATAGTAGGGAGGCTGACAATGCAACCTGGCCACCTTCATCACTGACAGCTTCTGGTAGCCCTCCATTTCCAAGAGAGGAGGAGACTGCAGAGTTATTGGACAAAATCTGCTAAAGCATTGTCAGCATTCAGCACTGAAGAGATGAAAACCTGGAGTTTCCTAGCTGCAGTCTTTATTACTTCACCACTCTTCATCTGACCACATTATTTCTCCCTGTAGCATTAACTGGATCTACTGTAAAATCTATACAGTAGACAGAGAGGTTGCTATGCTTTGGATCAGGTATTTTAATCTAGGATTTTTTTCTCTCTAGTGAAGTTTTAAGGCTTTGAGGAACATGCAGCCTTTGTTATGACTCACACAGGAATAAACTTCAACTCTAAATTCACTAAATTAAACCTGTTATTGCCAAGGACCACAATGAAGAGAGATATTTATTCAATATGCTTTCCAGTAGGGCCAAGGATTAAGGTCATGGTTTATAGTTGTTTCTTATGTAATGAACATCAAATGAAAGATGCAAAAGGAGTCCATTTTAAGACAGAGTTAAAATGAGCTATTTAATATACTAAAAGCTAGTGCATACTGTATTGCAAGTCCACAGTGTTCCACGATGTCAATTGCTGCCTATGACATTAAAGAAATTAAATGGATTGAGTTTCAAAAATAACCTGCGAGCTATTGAGAAATGATTTCTGCAGCCCCTCAAGATGAACTGCCTATTACAGCTGCATGGCAGACAAGCTTAGCGTGGAAGTCTCCCTTGGTTGCATGCTGGATGGGAACATGCACCTCAAGCCTTCCAGCCGAAGTATGAGGTTCTCATGAGCTTAAGCCACCAAGTGAAGCTCTGCACTTCCTCCAGCTTTACACAAAGACCACATAATACCACAATTTTGCATTCTCTGAGTACCCACAAATCATGTTGGCTGCAAAACCGGCCTAAGTTTATGCAAAAGATGCATGAATATTGCAGACAAGTTAAGACTGCTCACAGCTTTTTAGTCTGCATGGAAATAAACTATTATCTGCCCAGCTACAGATGATGGCAAAAATTTCCCACCTGTACATTTCCTGCATATTTTCTTCTTGTTCTGGTATTTCTTAACCTATTATGTGGTAATCAATTACCACCACCAGGGAGATAAAACAGCTCAGACAGCTCTTTCCTGGCAACTACAGGAGAACTGCAGGGATAATTCATTAGAGTTATAATACGCAAATAAAAGATATTGCTTTACAGCTGGAATTTTTCATAGCATCGTATAATTATACAAAGACTTCATCTCTGGTTCAGGAAGTCTCACAACCACAAATCGCAGGAGGCTGGAAGAGCATCACTGCTTCCCTGCCCTATCCATACACTCTTTCCTTAGGCACCCAAATTTAATCCCTTCGGAGACAGGATTCAAGGCTAGAACTCTTAGTCTGGATTGGTACTGCCATTGTTTTGTGTAAGCAAGCACAACTTCAGAAGGACATTTTTACACTATTTACTCTCTTTTCTCCAAATGTAAGTCCTGTCAGATTGGTCTTCCATTAGGTGTACAACATGCAAGTGGAATCAGGGCTAGAGGAAAGGTATCTGAACAGGGACCTCAATCCCACCAGTTCATATACAGCCAAGATCTTGATTCTAATCATGGCTGAATTCAGCCCCAGGAAAAATGACAGCATGGATATTGTGACAAAAAGCATCCCTAAGATCACATTATGAGGTCAAAAATTAAGGAACCTGAAATAGTGTGGGTGGGAAGGGAAGACCCCGGTGGGTCACCTTTTCTTCCCCATCAGCTGCCACTGTCACTCCACCTACTGGCTTGGTGTCTGTATTTTTCTGCAAGTATCCGTTCCTGCAATCTCTACCGTTTCACATCAGCAAGTCTTTGCCTNTTAAGAGAAAGAATAGTATCTTTCTAACATTTTTTGCTTTGATAAAAAAATTTTAATCACCTCTCTATTTAAAAAAAAAGAAAGGTTAAATAAAGAACAGAAGCCTGGAAAAGAAAACTACAGTCTTATGTCTCACAGACAGTTACCACTGCTGCTTATCCAGGCTTTGAAGGATGGTTTTCCCATGGTCCCATCTCTCATAAAGTCTCTCTTCCATGTTTATTACAGGTGCCTAATAAAAGAAGAGTTTGTGGTGGTACCTTTCCCTGTGACAAATTTATTTTCTCCTCTGCACATTTATTTTAGAAAAGTTGTAGGAACTGATCGTTTTCGAAAATTCTACTCCTCCACCAAATTTAGCTAAAACAAAACAATGAGTTCAAAAGTTCTCAGGAGGGTTGTTCTGATGGACAGGCACACACAAGTCTACAAACACACAGGCAGCAGTTTTGGCTCATTTCTCTAGGAAATCGAAAAAGAGAAGAAATTCATGCTCAAAGATAGGCTGAGAGTCCTCTGCTAAATTAAGCTGAGAGCATTAAATGGCAGGGCCATTAGAGAAGAGGTGGCACAAGGTTTACATAACCCAGCCATGTAATGGCATTTGACCTGCTGCTTAGCTGAGCACCAGCTCTACTGCCAGCAGGAGCAACAACCAGGAAACAAGCAGGTGGGAGGAGACAGGGAACAAAAGGAAAGAAAAGAAAGAAAAAAAAAAAAGGCTTTGCTAGCTGATCTGGTTGATTGATGTGATTAATTGCCACCCACACAGGTAGGTGTTGCTACTGTTTATTTAGCACTCTGCCAGCAACAAATGGTTGGGATTCCTTCAGGTTGCTCCATAGACTTTGTCTACCTGGAAGTCAAAACCAGTTGTATCTTATGCATCACTACTGACTAAACAAAACATCAGGAGTGCAAGATAAACAATCCTAAACAGCTAAATGGCAGGGACACTGCATGTTCTCCCCACCTGCCAGGGAGCTATGGGCGGTGGAATCCAGCCAGCTCTCCTTACAAAGCTCCTTCTCTTCTGCTACACCTCCTTCCTCAGAAAGATGCTAGTATAACACTAAAAGACTCATAGCTATGTATACTCTTGGAACCTCGTGGGCTTGAAGATTTAAAAGCATCTGCTTCGTGTGCTGTTATGGTTGGCAAAGGCAAAGCAAGGGGGGAGGGCAAAGAGGAGAAAAATTACATATCAGGACTGTTCTACTGGGGAAAGAAACTTAAATTCAAGAACATATAGCTAATGCAAAAGATGCTTGGAGCAGGAACAGCTTTGATTTTGTTTTTTGGTTCTGTACTTACACAACCTGCCTGGACCGAGTTTAATAGGAACTGCTGCATTTGCAAAGAATAGTTAGAAAGGAAGACTGTAAAATATTCTAATATAGAATAAACATACGCATTTTCCTCCCACAAATAGAGATTTTTGAAAAATCTTTTCCAACTTTAGTCACATCTGAGAAGTATATTTTGAATACCTCTGCACGAGTGTGCAAAGGTTGAATGACTGTTCTCTTTTACCCACTGCCATAGGTAAAGATAAGTTATTCTTCTGTCAATTAGAGCAGTTAGCATTTCCAGTATGGGTAAACTTTCTAGCAATCTGATTTATTCTCACCAGTTTCCACATATTAAACATAGTAACAGTATGCACCAAGGAAACAATAATAGCTAGAGACACGTCAAACATTTTTCTAAAGTTTCATTTTCAGTCTAGCTAGCCACATTTTTTCATTATGTCAGGACTTCCCAACTTCTCACTAAGTCTGTGAACACATATCTCCTTTAGTAACACGCACAGCTCTGTGTCTGTTCTCAAGAAGCAACACACACATAGATACTCGGCTAGTGCAAAAGAAAAATCTAGACTACAGGAAAACATACTTTCAGTCAATAGTCAATGCCTTAGAAAAGAGAATACATGGGAGAAAAAGAGGTAAGTTGATCAGCAGATCTGTTAAAAAAGAAAAGGCATGGACGGAGCTTGGAGCACTTTGTGTCATGCTGCTTCAGTGCTTTATCTTGGCCAGGGAACATACTGAGTGTGGCTTTCCCAGCTGAAAATAGGTGTCTATTGTTTTCACTTTTGGTAAGAAGCCAATTAGTTGTCAAACAGGGTCATCACAAAATTGTTAGTGTGCGTGGCAAAGCAAAACATACTTCACTTACATGTTCACTTTGTCAGAAACAAATTATAATGCAAGAATTTCCATCAAGGATGGGGCAAGGAGTATATCCTTGTTCACAGGGCAATCAAAATGCAAACCTTCCTGTTAAGCTAGGCTGGAGCTGATGAGGAAAATGGGTGAGGATTTGTAAAAGACTGGTCTGTAACACCCAGAATAGACATTACACAGAACGTTTTAAATGCTACAGCACAACTCCTCTTACGTAATTACACCACCTCTTGATCAGATGCGTAGCACCTGGGATCCAATATATACAGTCAGATGCTGAGATTTTTCTTTTTGTTCTCAGTAATATTTGCAGAGGACATGAAGAAAACTGCATTGTCACAGTTGCATGAAGCCAAAGTTGCACAGTACCAGAAAGGATAAATCTGCACTAGCACTGACCAGCAACAACAGGTTTGAGATATATCACATGCCTGTTTCTGCCTATTAGCATTGCAGCATTCTTTCAGTATGTAATTAGCACTGCTTACCTGTCTTAGCCAATATCTCTCTGCCTAATATGTGGCTTTAAAACTAATCACCCAGGCATCGCAAATGCGACATTTCCAGTTCAGGGATATACACTGTGCAACCACCGCATCCTTTGTATCAGCCAAAATGACCATCAGCAGAATAGTTTTCAGTAAGAACACTCACAGCACCTCCAAGCCTAATGAGCAGCTGTTTGGGCAGGGGTTTCCAGGCTGCCCTTGGAGTCCAGTTGAGCAAACTCAGGTGTGGCTATGTCCAGCCTGCCAAGACATATCATGCCTAGGGCCTCCAAGGCTGGTCATTGCATGTGTGCAGTATGGTGAAGGATGATGAACAGCTGATGCATGGTTGACCTTTCCTCATATTGCTTAAATTCTTAATCACTTGCTTTGCCTGGCCACAGCAAAGCTAGCCATTAGCACCAGAGACAACGGCTACTGAAGGCACAGGAGCTCTGGGCTACCTGTGTAAATAGGTCTCCAAAAGGTTAGCAAAGGCCAGTGAGCATTGTGGTCTACCAGCTTCTCATGGATTAAGCCCAGTAGGCAGCTCAGCCCCACACAGCCGCAGTGGAATGGGGGAGAGAATCAGAAAGGTAAAAGGGCAAGAACTCATGGGTTGAGATAAAGACAGTTTAATAGGTAAAGCAAAAGCTGCACGCACAAGCAAAGCAAAATAAGGAATTAATCCACTACTTCCTATCAGCCGTCTCCAGGAAACAGGGCTCCATCACAGGTAACCGTTACTTTGGAAGACAAATGCCAGCACTCCAAACGTCCCCCCACACACACCTTCCTCCTTTCCCTCAGCTTTTATTGTTGGGCATGGTGTCACATGGTATGGGATATCCCTTTGGTCATCTGGGGTCAGCTGTCCCAGCTATGTCCCCTCCCAGCTTCTTGTGCACCCTCAGCCTCCTCGCTGGCAGGGCAGTATGTGAAGCAGAAAAGGCCTTGACGCTGTGTAAGGACTGCTCAGCAGTAACTAAAACATCCCTGTGTTATCGAGACTGTTTTCATCACAAATCTGAAACAGAACACCATGCAAGCTACTATGAACAAAATTAACTCTATCCCAGCCAAAACCAGTATATAGATGAAGAACAGAGTTCAGGAACACCATGTAATTTGCCCGTGATGAATAGATAAACCCATGGCTACATCAAATCTAGATCTGATTCTTCCACTCCGGTGTCATATATATCACACCATGGATAAACACCGCTTGCATCTATAGCATCAACTTTTGTTTCTAGCCAGACTTTCATTTCCTAAGACCACCATGTCTGTACAAGGCTACACCTGCCCTACTAAACCCTTGGTAGGCCCAAACTCTTCCCCTGTTCACTGAGCTGGTGTGCCTGCTGATCAGGCAGCATGCCCTGGGTGAGACAAACCTGCTTTAGATTTGGTATTCAGCCACAACCCCTGGGCACTGCTGAACCAGGCCCTTCCACCAAGGCAACAACAAGTCCCTGTGAATGCTGATGGAAGGAAGAACTAGCACAGTAAGGGCTTGTTCTTACTGCAGGTACTGTACATGAAACTAGGATGAGGGATACTCCACCTCTTGGCCAGGCTTGGCCGCAGATACCCAAACCAAATGATCTTTTCCTCATATACATCTCTTTTATGTTTACCACAAGCATATGTGACACACATGTTTACATTCTCTTTACAGTGGTAGGTACCATGTCTAATGCTCCGTTCCCACCATGTGCACAGCTGAATGTGTGTAATACACAAGGCATGCCATCCAAGTTTATTTTCAATTACTTAAGAGGATGTTTCTCCCTGAGGCACAGTTTCTGTTTAGCTTGTTTAGATGCCACAAATCNCATAAACAAAGCACTATGAAAGACTGCCCCTGGGAGGGAGCAGATGCATTGCAATTTAAAAAATTAAAACTCCTGCAACCAGTTTGCCAGTTCCTTTGATGATGAAAGCAAATTTCATTAAAGTGACAGCAGTTGATTTCCTGCAACTGCACCAATGTCTTCCTGCAAAGCAAGGCCAATGAATAAGTATATATTTAAAGGCGAACAGAGTCAACATGCCGATACAGCATTAAGAGAGGCACTGGGAGCCTCTGCCTCCCCTTCCACAAATATTCTTCTGTCAAGGCTTCCTTCCTGCAGCAGACTCACCTTCACTAATATCCTCCTGCCTTTGCTTTTCTCCCAACAGCAGGTCAGAGGAAGGGACAGTCCCTCTAGTGCGGTGGGTTACTTGCTCTCATGTACCAAAATAGTAACTTGTTCAATGGACACAAAAGAAAGAAAACATCCTCACGTCCTGTCCTGCTGCCAGCTTTCAAAAGGTAATTAAACATCCCCCTTTTTCAAAGAGCAGAGTTCTCCAGGATCATGGTGTTTGAGCTCTGATGTTGTCAAACAACAGGGGGTTGCTTAAGCTTTGACTGACCTTTCCAAAGACCTACAAGCAATTTAATGGAAGCCCTCCTTAGTGGTGACAGAAATGTCCCATTATCTGCTTCCTATTGTCTACATTGCTTGGGGTAATGGGGAATTTTGATTCTCATTGTCATGAGGGCAAAACCAAACCAATTCAGGCAGATTCACATTCATCTGTATTTCCAGTGCAAAGAAAAGTTTTTCTACGCAAAACTTCATGACATCTTGATCACGTAAATTTTATTTCCCCCCCATTCTGTTGTCTTTGCCTGCTGTTTCTTTCTCATACTCAACAAACTGTAATAACTAAGTACTATAAAGATCCAATCCCACTCCCAAACTAGGAAGTCACATTCTCCATGTGTCCCAAGATCATCCGTCCATCTCAGAGCTGCTGACAGGTGGAAATGGCTCTGAAAGACCTGCCTGGCAGGCCTGGCAGCTAAGCTCTGTTAGTACCCAGCACACCATGTACCAGTTGCATCTACTTCTTCCCTCTCCTGTACACAAGATGCTGCAGAGATGGAGGTAGAAGGGGAGTTGGGTAGGCTGATGCTATGCTGGGTGAGAAGTCCTCACACCAGGAAAACTTCCTTGTTCCTTTGCAATCCACTAGAAACATCAAAAAACACTAGGGAGCACAATTCAGCTCAAAATTCACTCTAAATTTGTGTTTGTTTTCCTTTTCTTTCCATTTTTCCTTCAAAACAGAGAAAATAGGAGTCCAAAAACAAATGCTGGGTCCAATTCTGCAGGCTGCAAAGTAGTAAACAACCCACTCATTCCAAGGGAGATCTGCTCAATTAAGAACCATTAAGTCTAGCTCTGTTTCATGATTTTATTGTTTGCTGAAAAGGCCCTGGAAGGCAGCCTCCCAGAGAATCAAATCTCCGCAGCCAACACAAGATGAAGAAGTTATACTTTTGCTGTTCCTGGACTCACTCAGGCAGGACCCTTTAATCTGCAAAGTGGAAACAAGGCCCTTGCCGTGCCATCCAACGTTCAGCCACTTGCTTTGTCTCAAATAAAAGGGGAGAAGTACAGCAGGCTGCTTTTCAGCTGGAGGGAGCCCTATAGCAGGCCAGCTAACGGGCCAGCTGGCTGCAAGCAAGGCTCTGGCTTCTGCATTTTGTCTTTGCCTCAGTGAGATCATTCTCTGCACTGCCTTCCCCTCCCTCAAGTTTTCCTCTGCTTAGCCTATGTAAAATAACTACTGGCAGGAAACCTGCCTCTCAGTTTTCTTCCCCTCTCCCCCAGATATCCGAGGGGTAACGATGTTCTGGGGTGATCTAGGAGTTTGAAAAAAGAATAAAAATCCCTGTGTTTAACTCCTTCCGCAGCACAGTCATTACACAAGCCTCCTCTTTCCTCCCCCTGCGAGGTGAGGGAGAAGATATGGGGATACCAAAGCTTCTGGGGCAGGATAGAGTCATACTACACAACACAACTTGTCCAAGCCTTTTCAAGACATCCGTGGTGTGGTGAGGATTAGTGAGTGTTTTGACTCAGCCCAGGTAATAAAGGGAGATGCTTAAGGCAGCAGACTCTCTGCTGCTGCCCATGCCAGAGCCTGGGAAAGCCAAGCTTGCTGCTGTGGGCAGGGAGAGGGGGTGCAGAGGGGTACGAACTACCATCACGCAGGGGCGATGGGGGAAAGAGCAGCGTTCCTGAAACAGCTGTTACTTTCCCCAAATTTCTCATCACGCAAAAGAAGGAGCAGCAGCCAGCCCAGGTTTTCTTCAGGGCACTTCCCCAGCTTGGTGGCAGGAGCAGACAGGCATTAGCTCTTTTACCTTGGGCCAGCAAATTTAATTCTGCCAAACCTACCAAAAAGACGCCCAAACTGGCCATGCTCAAACACAGGTTGGGGTCATCCCTTGGGAGCTTCGAAAATATCATAGCAACCATAATGGCCACAACAAATTAAAGCAATGCGTCAAACAGTCGCCGGCATTTCTGGAAAGTACCTTTGGATTATGCTTCTAGCAAAACACATCCTCACCGAAAACACACAAGTTCTGCAGTCATATGGGGTGAAGGGGTGTTGGTTCTGGGTTTTCATTTCGGTTTTTTTGACACTAGCTGCTGTAAATTTGCAAAGGACAATAGTGAGATAGGTATGTGTTTACTTTAGTAATTTTTAGATTTTTATTACCAGTTCAAAGCACACAGTCAGGTAGAGGGCTGCTTCATAAGTTACCTGAGAGCATCCAAATGTAACACCAACTGTGAAAGTGATTTATGAATGCATCAATGATTTATTGATGTGGTCCCAAACTGGGCCATCATCAGTGCTCACATCACTCTGAGGTAACCCCACCAAGCACAACAGAAAAACTTTGTATCAGTCCCGGGATAAACAAAGAGCACTGGGCCAATCCCATTCCCTGGAAACCCCTATTTACTTTTTATGACAAGTGCAGGGGATGTTTTTGTTGTCTACTTTTCTGGAAGAAAGAAGGGTTACCTGGCTTTTCGCTATGCCTCATGGACTCCTTCTTTTCACCCATGGCTATGGGCAGTGCTGCCCTAGCTGCCACGGAGCCCCAAAATAACACAGCTAAAGACATCCCAAGTTATGTGACCTCCTCTGGACCAAAGTATGAACCTCTGAAGCATGCACTCATTTGCTTGGCTTCCTTCTTCCCTGTGGCTGCATCCTAGATCCCGTTGGAGGAAAAGCATGCACAAGGCCCCAAGGGAGAGTTTTTGAGTCCAGTTAAGATGACAAAAATTTTCTGGTGTGTTTTTTTCCCTAATTAGCATGGGCGAACAACAAGATTGAAGCCAGCACAATCTCTCCTACCACCCTAAAACATCTTTCTCTGAAATGGGAAAAGAACTCGAATAAAGTTTTCACAAGCTTCATAATGAAAGCATCTAGATCCCACACTTAGTAACTGATTTCAAGCCTCTTACATTTCTTAGATGTTTCTGAAAAACTTGGCTTGCACTTCCATGAAGATAGAGGCAATGTAAAACATACAGAAACTATGAGATACAACTTCCACAAATACAAATGAAATCAACAGAGCTGAGCTCATTTATGTAACACTGATTTGGCACAGGGCAAAATACAAACCAACATAACTAACTACTACTTCCTTGTGTGCACGTCTCACAGAGTTTATCCATACATCATTTTGGTTAATCAATGTCCTTAATATCATTCAGACAGTAGCTCCAAACAGTTGATTTCTCTGCCATCCAGTTTTTACCATTTTCATAAGGCTTAGCTTATAATAATTCTTCTTTGTATCTCCGAAATCTCTGCTTACCTGCTCATCTTGATTTGTTATTCTGAGATTTATCATTGTGCAAAGTAATTCATTAAACAAAGCCAGAAGCCAGACCACTGTTTTTTGGTTTGGTTTTTTGGTTTGTTTTGTTTTTCTTTTTTTGGGAGGTGGGAAGGGGGAAGAGGAAAAAAGGAATTAGCTATGGGAAACATAAGATTCTTAATCCTTCTCACCTAGTGTATGAAACTGTATTTTGTACCTCCAACTGGTTTTGACTGAGTAAAATTGTTAATGTTTGTGAGACAGGCTTTATCACTATTGTCTTGATCATGTATCAGTCTACAGTGCAAGGTGGATTAACTTCATATACTCTTGAAAACCAGACCTTCTTTTCTCTACCCTGACCTATTTTTAATAGCTGTAGCAGGAGGAGTTCAAAGAAAAGTTGCTCTGCCTGGAGCTGCACCTTCCCAACATGATTGCATCACCAACAGCCACAAGAACTCAACAGTCAAAAAGTAGCGAACTCTCATACGAGCTGTGAAATATATTCTCACACTCAAATTCATAAGCAACAACATTAGCAGGCCAGACTCTGTAGATGGGGTGAAGTGATAAACAACCCCCTCCTTTCCCTACTGAGAACAAGAGAGTCAGATTCTCCATCACAGCTACTGAAGGCAAAAAACGCTCTTGCTTACAGGTGTGAAAGTGGTAGGACAAGGCGGGGGGGGGGGGGGNCTTAAATGAATCTGAACACTAAGCTGAGTTGCTCACTCAAACACAGCTCACCTTTACAGCCAAATTATCTCCTCATCTTTAATCTGCCGTTGTGGATGCTCTACTGTTGGAAGTCAAAATCTGGAGCTGGTAAGGTACACGAACACGGCATTATCCTGCAATAAGAGCGCTCTGTCTTGTTCATATGGGAAAGGAGGGACCATAGCAAGCACATGAGAGGAAGAGGCAAGTACAATCAGCACAGCTGAGCAAAGGTATGACTGAGGTTTCAAAGGAGAAGCCACAGGAGATGCCACAGACCAACTCTTCGGTCCATGCAAGTCAGCTGAGCTCCAGCAAAATCAGTTGAGCGTCTGCATCAGATCACACCTGATGAAGAACGGCTGCACAATCTGACATGCACACTGCCACCCAGACTTGCCTCTGAAATAACTAGCTAATATTATTGAAATTAATTGCTCCTGAGTTGCCACATCTTGCGTATTTTAATTTTAGCAGGTGGAGGATGCCTTCACTTTTAAAACATGGAGTTTTCCCCCTCCAGTAAATCCACTCAAAGCACAGCAATTAAAACTCCAAGCTCCAGAAAGACAGATTCAAAGCAACTTTCAAGTGTCTTGAGTAAAACCCACAGGCAAAATTCTCTACAGGGACAAGCAGGTGAGATCCCATTGAAGTCCACACCACAAGTCAATTCAAGCAGGAGCATGGTGATGAGCATCCAGGCAGCGACTGGGACACCTCTAAATATAAAGTATGCTGCAAATATTGTTGGTTATGAAAACCACGCTGCTGCAACAAGATTCCATATAGTGATATCCTGTTTGGGTCAAGTAAGAGAGTCAATTTTGTCTTGTCAAGTGAGCTCTATTTGTAAAATTTCTCCTGAGGCGCTTGCTTCCTTCCAAAGGCTCAGCAATTTTTAATATATTCTCTTCCTTGAAGATGTACTTTTGTGAAAGTGATGAGAGTATACAGCACCACTCCCACCTTTTCCAAGATTGCTTTTGGTGTTATTTTGATGCCTCAGGAGTCTCATTTCAGCCTTATAATAACCCACTTACATATGAACAACTCGTAGTTGTCACTGAGTGATGTTTCATATCTCCAGGCTTCCCATACCAAAAAGCTTGAGGCTTCTTCTCTGTTTATGTTTCTCTGATGTGGGGCAGTGGTGCTTTCCTGTAGACTGCTTAAAATTTTCCTTCCTAATAAACTGAATTTGGCAGGTCGTTGCAGTTGTCTACACGTTGTATCATGGGAAAGGTAAAGGCTTACAGGTCAGTGACTCAGTGATTTGAGAGGAGTGCTAGCTGGACCAAAGCCTGCTGTACATACAAGTCCTGTCACCCCAGGAGCCCCCTTGTGTAACAGATACTGCAGCGATGCCGCAGTATCAAGAGGCACAACTTGCAAGCACAAGCATGCCTGCAGCTCTCCTCAACACCGGGGGAGGAAAGGAGCTCTCAGCAGCAATGGAGAGTCTCCAGGGACTCTCACATGGTCCCCATCCATGCTCTGGGGGAAGGAGGTCATTGTCTGGATAACCAAAATCAGCTTAAGATCCCTGGGTGGAGCTCTGTTACCAGCCCTGTTTTTTGTAAGGGGCTGGGAGCGTTGATCTTGTCACTAACCATTATTTGGACTGATATTAAACTAGAATATGTCTGTCATTGCAAAGAATTTGCCCTGCTGTTTGATAGATGTTATTTATCTAATGGTAAACCTCTGGTTTCAAATTGCCTGAATAATAACTGGGAACTTTTCTGGATGGTACAAGACACTACAAGGAAAGATTTTTACTCATATAGCCTTGGATCCATCCAAGCAACGAAGAAACTTCACAGATTTCAAGCAAGAATGTAGATAAAACAATTTAATTTTTTACTTCTCAACCTGGATTTGATTTTCCTCTTATTTTGTTTAGCTTTGGTCTGCCCAAGACCTAAGAGATTTCATTCACAAATGCACAGCCCTTAAGTCTAAAAAAAACTTCCAGATAACTACTTTTGACCTCCAGTATCTCATAAATCATTGTATTTCATACTATTATTAAGTCAAAAGTTCACATTTAAGTAACTCATGTTTTCTAGAAGGTCTTCTGATCTAGATTTGAAGGAATCAAGAACTGACGAGTGCACCTGCAGTTTGTTCCAGGGTTCAGTCCACCACTTCAAACTGAAATATTCTCTCCTTTGTACCTTAAAAGTACCTGGATACAACTTTCAGACACTGACAGCTGCTAGGCTATTGATTCTTCTAGAGACAAACAACTGAATAAGCAATTTCTTGTTCTTTTGAAGGCATTTATCCACTGTATTTTATTACCTCCTACTCGCTTAATAAGATGTTACTAGAAGTTCTTCTGATTCTTCTCTCATTTACACAGAAAATGAGGAATAACTTGAAATCAGTGGCACTAAATTTGGCATGAAAACAGGAATAACTGAGTTCCAGATTTTTTGACTGTTCAAAGTCTAGAAAGGATGCTGTGTGCTACTCAGAGTGATTTATTCAGGTTATTCTTCCTCTTCACCACCACAGATGTTCCGTCGACAGAGAAACGTTCAGATTTCGAAGTAAACTGCTGTGGAGAAGTCTCACATACCTGCTGTTCCTTAACAAGCACCAGCCTCGCCAACACTCACAAGTAACCTGAAATAAATCAGAGATGTTTTGGCATATTCTTGTGCAACTGATGTGAAAGAGATGCTCTCCTGCCTTCTCACCGGAAGGAAAACACAGGTCTCACAGGACCCATTCTACAGTGAAAGCAGGCAGGGGGAAGGCAGCTCTTCTGGTCGTCAGCACCACC
The DNA here is from genome assembly GCA_013389945.1 of Fregata magnificens. Lineage (NCBI taxonomy): Eukaryota > Metazoa > Chordata > Aves > Suliformes > Fregatidae > Fregata > Fregata magnificens. The sequence continues at coordinate 157,132 of WAAD01009604.1, forward strand.
GCCCGCTGCAAGAAGGATTTCAGATCAGACTGGAGGATTGAGAAACACTGACTACAGGGTTCAAAGTTGATGGAATATTTTTCCCCCATGTCCTTGGGGCCACAGGAGACCACACTGGACCCAAATGCAGAGAAGTACTTGTGTACACGGGTGTGCTGGGTGCAGAGCACGCTGGCCTTTGGAAGGGCAGAAAGAAGTTTCCCAGCTTCCCCCAATAACAAATGAAGTTACAGGGTGGAGGGGGTAGGGGGGAGAAAAGCCGTCTTTGCAGTTTTGATTTTCTTTTGGATTTTCATTTTCTACTTCTCTGTTGGCCCCTGGCTTATAGGGGTTAAATTGCTTACGGGGGTTAAATTGCCAAGACAAATCTCCTACCCCCAGGAGTTCCAAATCCCTCTGGCAATAAGGAAAAATGAGAACTATCCCCTTACCCCTTCCTAAAAGGACAGGGGACGCATGCAGCAGCGGAGGAATGAAAATCTCTTGGCTTTTTATCCTGAACTGTTGAATTGGAAAACATAATTACTACAACTCGTTGGACACAGCTCAGCTTCTAGCACCACTTCCCTGCTCCCCTCCTCATTCCTATCTCCTCAGTTCTTGTTTTGGACTTGCAGCAATCAAATAAAATACATCTGCTGATGGGAAGGGGTGCACATAGCTGCTCACCTGCTCACCTCCTTCATACCCCTCTGATAACTCCTAATCAGCTGATATACCTTAGTAACAGCAAGTGAGCTAAACTCTGCTCTCAGCCAGAGAAGTCCAGCTTTACCAGGTTTGGTGAAATTCTTCAGATATAACTGCTCATTGTAGCCCTTCACATTAAGAAAAACACTTATACAAAGCTTTACAAGCTCGTTTCATGTTCCTCTCAGAATAGCAAAGAGTTCAGTGATTTACTACTCCTGCTTTCCTATCTTTCTGTCTGACCCTGCTGTCCAAGTAACATCATATAAACTACAGATGTTATACAGACTTCAGCAATCCATCCTCTACTCCCTTTAAGATTTCTAAACAACCTCCTGATGCACTGAGCGGAGTGCACATACCACAGTGGGGTTTGTTCACATGCCCAGCTCCCCAGCAAAATGCTTTGGCTCTCTCAAGTAACTACTATGGTAATAAATACTCCTTTATGTTTGCCATGGCACCACAGATGAATGCCTGGGTCTCTCTGCTCAGACAGAGACAAATGCAGCAGCTCTTGCTGTAATCACGAGAGCTCAATGTGGTCATGGTCCGTGTGCCAACATGCTCTCGCTGGCATACTGACACGTGCTGCCAGTGACACTGGGAAACAAAATGTTTTGGAGTAGCCCAATATACACGGATGTGAGATGCTGAACAGGTATCAAGAGGAGCATATTCCAGAAGCCGACACTCCTTTGCTTAAAAAAAAAACCCAAAAAAAACCCAAACCCCAAAAACCCCCAAAACCAAAGAAAACCAATGACCCTGCTCACAGGCAGATCCCAAGGCGCTAACCCCTAATTCATGTGCTTTCAGGGACTTTTCCTGCCAGTTACTTCACCTTCCAACTCTGCCCCGCAGCTCTCCACCCTGGCAAAACTGAGCAAGCAACCCAAAAGCAAACAATAAACCGTGACCTCTTTTACTCCATCCACTTAATACGTAACAGACTTCGCATTCTTGTAAGGCTGTCTGGGGAGTTATTTGGTTTGGTTTGCATCTAGCAGGGGTTGCCTATAGCTTAGCGCAAAAAGCCATATATATGCACATACACATATATGTACATATATATGTTTGTATGCACAGATTTTTAGCGTGCTCTCTCTCTCTATATATATATATGTATATAAAATAAGCTAGGCTATGTATATATGCATGTGTATGTAGGCAAATCTCACACAGGAAATTTCCAGCTGTGGGGTGGGGGGCGGAAATCTAACAGAGAGCTGACCCTTTTGACCCCTGGCATACCTGCCTTTTGTAAGAGGGGGGCTGTTTATTTAAGGAGAAGTTTTGCAGATGATTGTATCTTTNTCCTTTAAGAGCCCTGGAGTTTACAGACGTTGGAAGACACAGGAAAGCACCTGTCCACCAGCACTCTCTCACCTGATTAGAGGCTTTGTTACCCCTTGGTCACCACAGAGCAGATGCTTTTTCACCACCAGAGATCAGATACACCCATTTGACCCAACCTGATGAACTACACAACCATCCAAATGTTAACAAAAGGAGACTTCATCATGCCAAGGAAAAGCTACCACGTGACTTCAGATTCCTATCTGATTTGTCCCTCAGTAGATCATCTATCACCTTTCAAAAGAACCATTTGAAAAGAAAGATCACCGTCCTCCCTACCTGCCCGAGTTAGACAAACATATTGGAAGTCTTTTCATCCAAGAGCAACAATTAAGGAAAAGATTTCCCAAGCAATTCCTCAGAAAATAGAAATAAGCCATTTTCTGGAGTATTTTGTTTTCACCAAGTCTTTCTATCCAGTCTTAAAAATCTCATTGAGTTTAGGTTTTGAATTTGTAACTTTATTAATATCAGTGCTTTGAAGTGTTTAGTGTGCTCACAGCAATCTCAAATCACTTTGTAGAAGCTGGCAAATAACATTATCCCCTTCAGCAGACAAGAAAACCAAGGTACACAAAACCTAGAGGTGCACTGAGAATGCAAGATGGTTCAACACCCTGTAGTGCGAACGTTCAATGTATTCAATATATTTTATAATATTCCGAATTTTTGGAATGATAAACATCATGAATAGCCTTTGCATGAAAATCTGCAAAGCTACTGCTACTCTTTTGAAGAGAAGTCCTTTGAATGGTCCTTCTTTTCTCAGTAGTTTCATTCAGAGATCAGGCATTTATTCATAATGGGAACATTCAACATGCTAAAAAAGTGCTGTAACAGTTTATGGAAAACATGAAAAAGAAAAAGGAAGAAAAGAACACAAGCACTCTTGTCTTGCCTTAGGGCTCATTGTTTATCCAACCTGAATTTAACCATCCCATGTAACAATCAGCCCAGCCCGGCCTATCTCTCTAAAGACAATATGCTTCAGCATTAATGCCAGCCAACCTGATTGCAATCACTAACCTGGATTCAGACCCAGTTTATGGAAATGGCAAACTGAATTTTATCAGAAGCAGAATGAGCTAACACAAACACTATTGTGAAGCCCTGCCCTTTGTCAACACTTCACTCCTGTCTCCAATCCTGTGTAATGGGTTTGTTATACGTGTTCCCACATAACTTCTGTCTAAAGAAATTATCACTTCATTGCATCATACCAGCACTAAAACGCCAGAAAAAAGAACTGCAGCTGGGCCGTTAGAATGGAAGAGGGAGACATTAGACTCCAGGTATTATACAGGATTTATACAGAAACGAAGACTGGAAGATTTTGGACAGGGGTAAAAGTTACAGATGATTGTGGCCAACTAACAGAAGGGGTTTGAATGAAAACAGTCAGGCAACCCTGAAGGTAGTGGTTGCAGTAAATAATAAAGGATGCACTCTGTGTGCAATAAACACTGTAGCTTTTAATATTATCGATGGAGTTCATTTGAAACATTTGTGAATTCGTTTCCTTTACATATTTGTACTAGCCTATTGTCCCAGGAAAATCAGATTAAAAGAGCAGTTCTGCCATAAATGCAAAAAAGCTGGCCACCTCTGTTAATTCAATGCTGCTGAAAGACTGAGCTGACTCACACATAGAATTGCAATGAATAAAGAAACATTGGTTATATGATGATATTTATCATTCCAGCCAAAGATCGTTGAAGGTTTTCTGTCAAACCTTAACGAAAAGGTGGATTTTTTCCCCCTTAAAAGCTTTTCCATATTTAAAAAGCTAAAGAAACTGTAGTTAGAAGAGAAGACTTGAAAAAAGTGTATTATCACAGGAAAAATTTCCTCTCCTTTTTCCTCTCTTGCTGGAAAATGGTGTTGGAAAGTTTCAGAAAAATGTAAGAAATGTGGAAAATTGTCTTTTTCTCCCCTCAAATTCTTTTGCACATTAAAAAAAAAAAGAAATCTTTTTAAACATGTCTCAGAAAGGAGAGAAAAAGTATTAAATTCTCAAATCCTTCCTTCAACAGAAAAAAAGCCTTTTTTTCATATTGATTTTTTCCCCATCAGAAATAAAATAAAATTTGACATTGTCACTTGGAGTCATATTTTTTCATTCTTTTTAAAAAAAAAAAAAGTTTCCTC
>WAAD01009604.1:161342-217822 GCA_013389945.1 Fregata magnificens
AAAAAAAAAAAGTTTCCTCGTGCCTAACCACACTTCTAACAATTTGCTTTGGTGGCCTCAGTTTGCACACGCTAATTGCCTCCTCCTCTCCCCTGGGAGAGCAGAGCAATCATTGCATCCTTGACACCTTGTGCTGCTGTACATGAGGAGGAGGAGAGAAGATAGGGCCATTCACAGTAGCAGCATGGAAATCCTGCTTAAATCTCTCTTCCCATTGCCTCTTGCTTGTCGAGCTCCTGTCTGCACAGCTAACGTCCCTACTTCTCAGATGGAGCAAACGCCAGCCTGATTCTGCAACTGGATCTCCATCAGACTGCAAGCTCACCTGCATAGATGATATATCTTGCAGGGTTCAGGGCCACTGGTGCTGCTTTTCTTGGCTTCTGTTGGGCTACATGTTAGTACTATCTTTCTTTGAAATGAAGTAGCATTCACTGAGGAGTGTGGTGCTACTCACCAGGAGGAAAAGACCTGGAAACCAGCCTGGAGTTATATGGCAATTGGTGCATCTGGGGAAGAACAGAGCTCCCAGTTTATGCACACACCACTGCTACATACTTCCCCCTTCCTTTTCTTTTCCCTAATTTGACTAGGGTCCTGGTTCAAAGGCATTAGAAATCTGATCTAATCCTGCCCACATCAATCCAAATTCACAGTAACACCTATTTGCCATGTTTGCTAAGCCTGGAGTGACCAACGAAGAAGCACAGAAAGAAGTGGCTCTTCAACAGCTAGGAATGGCCCCAAGATTTCACAAAGGGGGAAAAAGTTCGACCTGCAGCCTGCTGGAGAACTGAAAGGAAATAAGATGGCGCCTTTTAAACTGGCGTGCCTCCAAAGGGCAATAACTCAGCTTTACTCTTTCAGTTATTCCCATTAAAAAAATAAAATTATCAGAAATGTTTATTCAACAGTGAATAAAACGCTCGAATCAGATAGGCTTTATCTGATAGTAAGGTAATGACTGACTACCAAATCACAAGGCAGCAAAACATTTTTCATGGATGTGGTAATGTGCCCTTACCTGAAAACCTCTGTTTAAACATCAGGGGGGTGGGGGGGACCACAGATAAGAACAGAGAAGTCACGTAACATAGGAATAATAACAACACAGAGCAAGTCTCTCGGGGACGGTGGGGGGAACTTTGGGTGTCCACCTCCAAACAGGGTTCTGCCTCTGCTCTGCTCCATGGTTCTATTGCCTTTCAATTAATTGCCCCCTGACTCAGTTCACCTGAACAGCTGAGTATGATCAGGCATTTCTGTATTTTATTTCTGTGGCTCCTATTGCAGGCAATGACAGTTTCCGCAAGACTTCTACTATTTACATAAAATTCATGAATAACAAATCAATTTGTTGCCTTATATAACTAGTATCGTGTAAGTTATCTAGAAGTTTCGGTTTAGCTCCCAGAAAGAGGGGGAAAAAAACCCCAAACCAAAAATCCTCCATGTTCTCAGGGGACATTCTTAAAAAACTGTTAGACAATTACACGGCAGTAAAGTTTACAAGAAGCAATTTACTTTCTCTAAATTCAATATACACTAAGTTGCTGGCAATTTTCAATCCTATTGTACCGCAGCTGCTTTAATGCTCTGTGGAAGTAGCAATTTCATTGCTAACCATTAATCTTCAAACATTTTTAGAAGCTCATAAGAGTAAGCCTGGAAAGCCACAGTATCAGAGAGCACAGGGATGAAACAGAACCCAAAAGGTCATCTAAGCAGAATCAGCAATGCCAAAACCACTCCTGGCAGATGTTTGTCTAACCTGTTCGTTAGAAGCTGCGGTGATGAAGGGACGAACACACAGCAAGCTACTAACAGAGACCAAAGACTTCAAACTAAGAAATATTCCAAAACATACATTCCTCACATGGATAAATTTCCTTGTTAACCTCAGTACAGAAGTGTTTACGGCGTGGGAGATATTTGAGCTATTAACCACCAAACACTATGAAACCCATGAGACGAGTAAATTATGCCTTATTTTGGGCAATGTGTAGCTCTTTACAATTTAGCTGCTTCTTTCCTAGATACTGCCAGTTGCAGCAACTGAATCAGACATTACACAAGTGCCAGAGGAAAGCCTGACAGCCTGAGGTGCAGGCTGTTGGCAGGAGAGGGCGCTTTCAAAAGATGAAGATGTTTCCAGAAGAAATGGAGTCTTGCTAAGAGCCCCAGGCACTGGAGACTTTCTTGGCACTTTCAATGGCAAAAATTTCACCATGCGCTGTTCAGATGTCAGTACTTTTTAAAAGGTTTCCCTTTGCCCCCAGCCAACGTCCTACACAGTCTACAGACAGGAGAAGGATCAGTCACAGGAGAGAACTAAAATGACAATTCAACAATCCAAGAGTCAACTTAGAGAAATCAAAAAGCTACTGCTCCTGCAGGTCTGTGGAACTTTCTTCACGGTGACCAGCTTCCTCTCACATTAAAGCGCCAATATGTCCTACACAGGTTACTTTGCCTTCACATGCTCTGAGGGGAGACCTTATTGCTCTCTACAACTACCTGAAAGGAAGTTGTAGGGAGGTGGGTGTTGGTCTCTTCTCCCAAGTAGCAATTGATAGAAGCGATAGCACGAGAGGAAATGGCCTCAAGTTGTGCCAGGGGATGCTTAGATTGGATATTAGGAGAAATTTCTTCACTGAAAGGGTTATCAAGCACTGGAACAGGCTGCCCAGGGAAGTGATTGGGTCACCATCCCTGGAGGTATTTAAAAGACGTGTAGATGTGGCGCTTAGGGACATGGTTTAGTGGTGGACTTGGCAGTGTTAGGTTAATGGTTGGACTCAATGATCTTAAGGGTCTTTTCCAACCTAAACGATTTCACAATCAGGTAAATCCCTAACACTCCTTTTGAAGATAACTGAAATACATCTGCAGATGTCACTCGCTTAAAGGCAATAGCTATACCAAGATAAAGCTTTTGTATTCAAACCACGTGTTGGTGATATCTGGAGCACCTTTGTCACACATCACTCCTCATAATGCTTGGTTATTTGGTATCCACATGGAGGAGGCTGCTCTTTAACAGTGGTTTCAGGTGAGATTCACTACTACTGGATGAAGAAAACCAGCTCAACAGCCAACTAAAGGTTGCCCTGTCCAGTACACAGACACCCTTGCTTTAGCCCCACCATACCTGTGCACGGCTGTTTCCACACCCGCAGGAGATATCGAGGGGGTCTTCAGGAAGCCCACTCTGCCCTAACTGCTGAGTGCTTTGCATGCTAGCTGAGCCTGTGTCCCTGAGGAAGGGCAGGGAAAGGCTGGGTGTATTATCACCCACTGCATCAGGGCACAGAGCCAATAACAGTCCTACAGCCCGCAAGGCAGGTCCCCAAAATGCGGGTCCAGCTTGTGCAGCTGCAGGGGCTGATGTAGTTTCCCTGAGACCTTCTACTTCAGGGCATCTCTTGAGAAGGCAATTGTAATGACCTGTCCTGTCACGTGGATCCAATTTTCCAACTGTCAGATTATTTCCACCCAATTAACCCAACTTGAATGTTGTTGCCATCATCTTCACCATCAGCCTCATAATCCACCTCAGGTTCACCAGGGTGAAGCTATGAAGCGGGATTCTATTTTACTGTTCAGATAACCAATCTGAAGAGAAGCTGGATATTATTACAGTTACACATTGCACAAATATCTGTTCCACTGCAAAACGCAGTTCATGTTACATAAATGCATTAGGAGTATTGCGGTTATATAACAGCAAAGAAAATGAAGAATGACCCTAGCAAGGAAAATATGAATCAGCTTGCCCTATCAAGCAAGTAGCTTTAAAACAAATTATAGCAGCCTACAGATGCCTTTTAGTCAACCAAGAATTGCTCATCAGAACACAAATAACTGACATTTGAGTCAGAAATTTCACTGATATGAACATTTTAATATTGAGATTTAAAGAAGCTAAAGACATTTCTGTAATTTTAATAAGAAAAAAAGAACACTTGGGATTTGAGAAAGAATTTCCCAGCAACTAACTTATCCTCTGCTTATGAGAAATATTTCTTTTTTGGAAGTACATTGTGTTCTCATCCCCAACTGGTTCCACGTGCTGCTCCAAATGCTAAATATCTATAGAACAGCTCCAGCTTTGAACTATGCTAATTATCAGACATCAAGCAAGCATTTTCTCTGGGTATCAAAACAATTTCACTGTTGGACTGAGTTATCTAAAGGAGACATTTTGTATGCAAAAAAGATTGCTGTACTTGCTATCTGAAAAAGTTCAATGCAGAACTAGAGGACTTCGATGAAAATCATTTTGGCAAAACCTACATGGCTTATGGAAAACTTTGCTTTCTCTTCGAGCTCGCCTTAGATTCCAAACATTTGCAGTAGACTGAAGTATGCCTCTTCTTTGATGCAGTGAGGATTAATCTCCTGCTTTGTATGCTCATCTGACGAAGTACACAATAAAAAGAATACACTCTTACAAGTGACCCAGAAAAATCTGAGTACAATTTGGGTAAGTCAAGGATTACAGCATACAAGGCTCACTTGCCTGTTACACTTAGTAACGCTAACACTGACAGCATGATGTCTGTTAAAGATATGCTAAACGTATTCTCATAAACACAGAAGAAAATGCAACGCCCTCGATGGTTAAAATTCTCATTAGCTTGTAGTGGACACCAAATGCCTAAGGAAAAGAAGTCCAGTGATACTTTCTGGATTCTCCATGCTAACTCTATCGGGTTTCAATACCACAAAGACTCTGTTTCACGGGTAGTTTCCCAGGCAATAGTGTTTCTTATTGCGTGTGGATTATTGTAACACTTCTAGCATAAACTCAGAGGGGGGAAAAATGCTTTCCACAAGGCTTGGTTCTATTCCAAAGTAGAGAGAAAGAAAAACACCCACTGGCCTACTTGAGTATTAAAATAGGTCCTTAGCAACTGGAGCCAATGTGACCTGGAGTTTGTCAGTGCCGAATGCAAGCGTGCAAGTTCCAGTGGACTTATATGCTTGCTGTTCCTCTCGCACCTAGGAATAGTTTTTGGCCTGCTCGCTTAAACCCTTGCCACATAGCTTGGCAATGGATTCCAGGCACCGAAACTTCAATAGCATTTTAGAAACAGAGGTTTAATTTGGTTTGGCTTGGCCTGAATTTTAGACACTTGCCTGCCACACAGTTTGATGACAGATCTTTGCTCAGCACTCAGCTGTACCTCCTAGCCCCTAACGCCCCTGGTACTGAGAATTCAGCTGAGCATCAAGACCGATGATTATTGCCTGTGAGAAAATTTTTTAATATAGCAGATAAGCAGAATATTCAGATGGTTGATCTGCAGGGAAATTAAATGCAATTTCTCCAAATCAAATTATTAGCGCAAACTGCTTACCCACAACATTAAACGTGCTGACAAGGTATGGGCTGAAGTTAGCACCATTTATTTATTTTTTCCACAGCTAGAATATAGGAGTGACCTGCCAAACCAGAGGATGGAATTAGCAATTACAGCGTCACTTAGCTTCACTGTTCAATACACATGCATGAAGAGGCACGACAACAGATCCAGACGGATAACATGAAGAAACAGTCGGTATATGGTGGGATCAGTACGTTGTGCAATTTAAACAAACATAGCATCTAATATCAAGCAGGATGAGTCACGAGTATGCATACGATCTCCAAGGCTTTTCAGCAAGCAGATGCGGATCCCTGTGCTTCTTTCACGAATGTGCAAATGTTATCTTTAAATGCAAAACTCCTCCATTTTTTGTGTCATGTTGAACACAGCAAATAGCGGTATAGCCCTTCGTGGATGCGGTATTAGGCACTCTATGACCACATTTGACTTTCTGCAGTGTTGTCAGAAACAGAGCAGATCTGGCATTGTGCCAGAAAGCATAACCACTTGGTATTGCAGGGCAGCAGTATTTCCTTTGCTAGTTCAATGTGTGAAATTACTGGGTAGGCAGAAACACAGGGTAGATAGGAAACTAACTCAAATGATAGCTAATAACTGCTCCTTCCTATCGATTTAATCCCTACAAATTACACTTTTGTGGATGATGGTATACAATTCTCATTAACTCAAATCAGAGGGAAGACTGTTAGCACTTACCATAGGGCAGAACGAGAGTCTGAATTCCCAGAAGATTTCAAACCCTTGAACAAACAGTTCAAACTCAATTGCTCAGGCCTGAAAAAAAAAAGGCAGCAATGACTCCAATTTCACAGTTTGATTAGAGAGTATCTGACTTTGCTAATGTATCCAATACTTATTTCAAGGTACGCTTTATGAAGGTTTCCAGAGACGCTGGCCCATCATATTGATGAACAATGAACATTCAATGATGATTCAATGAACACTGAATAAACTCCTTGTGTTCTAGTTTGGCATTCCACAAAAGACAAAGGATAATACACACATGTATGTGAATGTGCACATGGATTTACTCCTCAATGTACAAACATCCTGTGTTTGTACGCAAGAGATTAAGAACAGAAAAATCACATAATTGACAATGAGGGATAGACGTCTAAGTCCCCAAATTCACTGCCTGAAATGTCCTTGCTTAACCATCTATCATGTGCTCCAGAGGCGTGTTGCATCAGTGTTTGAAAGTACACGTCACAAGACCATCTGGAGGAACTACTTTTCTTCAGCCTAAGAACATGAACTGTTTCCGTGCGCAGTATTTCACCATTCAGACAGACAAATATTATCATTGGCTGCCCTAGTAGAAAAGCCATCTTCTGATTTTCGGCAGCAGAGATTTTAAAGGCATTGCAACAACGTAAAATCTTCATGCAAACTGATAGATTATTTCTAGATTCATCTAGGAGAGAAGTGTTTCTAACCTACCTGAAAGACCTGAAGAAATAAAGTGGGTTTCTGTATGGCATGAATTCTTCTATGTGTTTCATAGCTTTCCAAGCTCTGCAACACAATCTCCTGGGCTTGCACGGTCTAACACTATTTTATTTGGTCAGCTGTGATATACACAAAAGAATTAACTTCAGTCAGCGGTACATGGATACCTAATCATCCATGGGCTACTTCACAACTCTTTCCAAAAAAAAAAAAAAAAAAGGAGACTGCTGGGAAAACTGGGGTAATGGCATTAGGCATGGCAGGCTAGGAGTGAAAAACTATAAATTCTGATCAAGACTCAGTCCAAAGACTGGATCTGCAAACTAGACACCATAGAGAAAGTATAGTAAGATTGAGAGAGGAAATAAACAAACAAGCATAAATGCAAAAACTATATATATATATAAATGCATCTAATGTATAATTGCCTGAAGGACCGTGCTCTCCTAGAAGCTACGTATGATGCTGCACTTCTTTCTAAGAGCACGTATTCCCAAGTAAGCAGGTGGAAGCTCGGGGACTGGGGTCTGCAGAGCAGTATCTATCTCTGTCACCGGTAGGAATCCCACTCTCCTAGACAGCACATCAAACAGCATGTTCTGTGACCCTGAAACTTCACCCTAACCTTTACCTTCAGAAAACACAAACCCTTCCTCAAGGGTTGCTCTGCTACAAGCACCAGTGTCTTTGGGTTAAGTTCTGCCCAGTGCCCCCAAAAATCCCACTATCTTCCCCGCATAGGGAAACAGAAGGCAAGTTGTGGTCTTGAAGGCTTTTAGCATTTAGTGCCCAGTTAATTTGTCTTTTTTAATACTACAAAGACAGTAACAAGTGCCCACGGGCATCTGAAGCCTGGCCATTCTCCCTTTTTGATCTGTGATGAAGGAATAATTATTTGATAAGAGAGGGAGAAATTTAGATTAGGTTTTACTTCTTATACTGGTCTGCCCACAAGCAGGCTGTGGCTTACTCACAGGTATTCCCTGCCCTGTTCAGACAGAGCATGTGAACAATTTGCTGTGACTAGCTGGTATTTGTAATTCAAGCTACATATACAGGTCACCTGGAATATTATGCTTCTCTTCCCTGATGAATTAACTCCTAGAAGTTGGCTTCTGGTGGGAATACTCATGGTTCTGCATTCATCATCTGCACTAAACACTCACAGCTTTCTTAAACATTCCTGCCTGGAAACACTCACTGGAGAGCTGGAACACAAAGAAAGAATTTGTTGAAAATTTCTAATGAGTCTTTGAAACAGGGAAAGTCATTTGCTTCATGTTTATGATTAGCACACTGAGTTCCTGACCTGGTCAGACCTTAAGGTGGTACCACAGAGTAGATGTTAATTTGCAACAAATAATACGTAAGAAAACTGGTCTAGTTAGACTCACCCAAACGCCACAAGAAAGGGCTGGTACTGAGGCTCTTCCCCAGGGAAGCAAGCCAAGAAACTCAGTGCTGTGTCACTTTTATCCACATTTCCCTTTGCATCTTCAGTCCGGCTACAATCACAATCTTAATGAAGGCCTTTCCCTATAAATCTGCATGAAATCTTAGTACAAAAATGTTTGCTGATCAGAAGATCCCCCATCCCTCAAGGCACTTCATTCCCCACTCTCTAGCTGTCTGCTTTTCAACTAAATGGATTCCTCTCAGGAATACAGGGAGAGACCCAGATGAGGTTAATAGTGGGACTCATCTCACCTAACTTTAGCCATTTAAAAGATGTCTGGTTTAAACTAGCTGTCCAGACTCCCTCTCTAGTCAGTGCAAAGAACTATCTCTAGGAGCAGATTAAATCCTTGTATTCTAGAAAGCCCGAAGACGGCTCCCATCCCTTTTCTGTAGCCCTGATCAAGCTTCCCAATCAGACTAGGTCTTGCATGTGGAGGTAGCACTCTGTGTAATGGCAGAAGTAGCCTAAAAAAGTGCCTGAACCGTCTAAGAGAAGAAGAACGTGAATCTCCCAAGCTACAAATGCCCAATGGACAATCATCTTCTCAACAAGTACAACAGTTCTAAAAAAATTAAATGACATACAGAACATTTTTCATGGAGAGAAAAAAAACCAAAAAGGTGGGAGGGGGGGAACAGCAACAATTTTCTATAAGACAACACTTCCAACAGAAACTCAGTCATCATACTATTGCAAGCGTTAAGTGTGCCTTTTATCCAGCATTGCTACAGAGTGATAGCACTTTCAGCCTCCTTCTCCTTAGAGTCCCAGGAGGAAAACAGAGATTTTTGCCAAGTCGCCTGTTGCTATTTTTTATCCTGAGTGTTGGCTTTCATCATTACAGAATGGGAATTCTGCCACTGATTTCAAAGACTCCATGATCGTAATTGTAACTTTAACTTTATATTAATGTACATGTGTTTAATTTAATTGCTTTGTTTAAAGATAAAAGGAAAAATGGATTTCAAGTCTGTCAACTGATTTCACTGCACATGTTCATAGTCCTGTAGTTAAAAAAAAAAAAAAAAAACCAACTTATGCAGCTTTTTCCTCCCCCCACGGGGAAACAGCATTATAAGAACCGCACCTATCTGTGTAATGAAAGTAGCTATTAAATATTTACATTTTCTCCATTGTAATGGAAATTTCACACTGTTCTAGTGTAAAACTGATTTCTCAAGTCCTTATAATCTAATGTTTTAAGGGTAATGGTATGCAAATCTGTCTGGAGAGCAGGCTAGAGGCTTAACCACCTAAAAAAAATTCAAAAAAAAAAAGAATGCTTTAAGGCCATAGCACTGCAGGTATAAATCAGTGCAGTTCTGTTACTGGGGTTGCATTAATTTACACTTGCATAATTTGTTTCAGAGACTTAGTCATTCTGAGGCAATATGTGACAATCTGTTATCAATTTTATAGAAGAAAGTAATATGTCCATCTTCACATTTACATAGATTCAAAGTAGGTGAGCAGATCATGCTCATGTATGCAAAGGAGCATTCACCTCTCAACTCAGGTTATGTAGGGAAGATTTCTCTCAACAGCAGTCCTCTTCAGATTGAGAGAGGTTACACAAACATTTACTATAAATTCTTAGGGCAGCTATAAGCTTGGGGTGCTGTGCAGCAGTAAGCATGCTCCCCATCCTGGCTGGTGGCCAGGAGAGCAAGGATCGATCTAGAAAAATCCACACCCAGCTTCCCCTACAAGCAAAAAGGGTGATTTTATTTCCTATAGTTAGTAGACATTGCAGTGGGGGCAGAGGAAAGGATAGGTTTTTCTGCTGTTTTTCTTTTTTTACTCCTAATTCAGTGTTAAGGATTTGAGAACTTTGTCTAAAAAACTGTGGTGATCTCCATGAGTTTACACAGCCTAATGCCTTCTTTCTAGACACCAAGACCTAAAGGATGTTTAATAAATGTTCTTCTTTTAATCACAACACCACATCCATGGGTTTTTTGTTGGGTGGGGTGGGTGTTTGTTTTTAATGTGAATAGCTAGCTTTTGTTTTACTTTGTTTTTAAACCAGGCCTTCAGTTTTGTATTCAACTGAAGTCAGAGACAAATTCATGGTGATTCCACTACTCTTATCTTGAAGCATTCTCTTTAACTCATATTTAAGGGATTGATCTACTGGAAAGATACGTACCATACCTGAGTAAAACTGCTTTGTACTTTAATGGCAGCAGCCATGAATGTTAACCTGAACCCAGGCAGAACACTTGAAGGAAGTTTGACAAAGTTCGCAACATCTGCCTAACTGTAAAAGGGCTTCTGTACACATGCTCCTGCATATAAAAAAAACCAGACAGATCTTGCGAGTTTCTTGTTTCTTTCCACTCATATAGGGTATTACGCAGAGAAAACATTATTTGGTATATGCTAAAATACACTGCTAATGGAACAAATGGGGTTGAAAGATCAGGAGAATCTAATTATTCTAGTCACGTCATTAACTGTGTATGAAAATAACTGTTGGCATTAAATTTATTATGTATTTATTATTTTTAAAAGGTTTCTTATTGCCAGAGTGAGTCAGAATACAAACAGGACCTAATACAGTTACACCAGAAAAAGATGAAGTAGTTCCAAGAACAAAACTGCCTGTTTTGTATGTACCCTGTTTTCAACAGTTCAAGGGTTATTGCAAACCATGATAATGACCATCAAACCTGCATTTTCACATTGCTTTAAGCAAGTATCAAGGTAGAGCACGTTTAAGCAATTGGAAGACAAATGGCATGTTACAAGCTCATGTCAAAACTACCTTAAATCAACAGTCCTGTAAATGGTTATCTCGATGCTCAAGAATCAAAGGTAGCCTGAGCTGATCCTGGCCACATCACTTCATTTGGCTCCTTTGTCTACTGAAAATCGTACACCTTATCTTCCTGTGGACTGGTTAGACTCAGGTGAACCTGTGATTCTTTTCTCTTAGCCTCTGGTGATCTTCTAAGAAAATGTTGCCATCTGTAAGTAATGGAAATAAGACTCCAATGTCTGAACCAGCAACCATCCAAAAATTGTTTTAAAAGCTAAAGGTTCTGAATATTTCTGAAAACAACTGTTCTTGTGCTAGCACACAGCTGGCCAGCACGTCATTACCTGGTACAATACAAGACCTTACTTGTATGGATGTGAAGTGTTTCAGGGTGACAGAAGTGTCCCTATTGGCACTCATCCGGCTGTAATGACCACCAACTGGCAAATGAAACTACCTTTGAAATATGTTATCTTTTGCCTCATCTCTGACCTAAGTCATATTTAATCATTTGTGTTCTCTGGCATTTAAAAACGACTTATGGGGAAAAGCCTCCTTTCTTTTTAATTCAGAGGAAACCTTTGAGCAAATCACTATTCTGTCAGACAGACACTTTCTTTGAAAAAGGGGGAGATTACCACAATTTCCTGGCCACTCCGCCTCCCTAAGTACACCCTGCATTTAAAAGTCAAAGCCAGAAGTAACACTAGCTGTGTCCAAGTTTCCACAGCTAGCTTTACTCAGACCTCTCACGCTTTCTGGACACCAATATGAGCCTGGGTCAGCTGAGGGGAATCCCATGCCGAGGGTCATGCACAGGACTCCCTCCTGGACCAGTGTGTCCTATGCAGGAGGAAAGCATTCAGTGCTATGCTGCTGCCTGGGCAGAGGACCCTTCTCCAAGGGTCATCCCTCCTGTTTTCTGACCTCACGCCAGACACAACCTAAAGGCAAAGAAAATGCAGGACATTGGGCTGTTAATATGTGCTGTGTGGCTGCTATGGAGGGGTTGCAGGAGGTGGAGACAAATGGGGTGCATCTTGTGATTAAGGCTAAGAGTTGGCAGCTCTGTTTACAGGGAAATTGATGGAAGAAAGTTATTAATACAATATAGCCTGAAGCCATTATAACCTTCTGCACTGCAGAATCCTTTTCCTGTAAAACAGGGAATGATTTCAGGGCTGCTGTAATCAGAAGCAACAAGAACAGAAACCACTGGGAGGCTATTCTCACTTCCTAGCAGATGCAAGAGTGTTTTTATGTTGTGGCAACTGTAAGTGACATCTACTGTACTGATCACAGACCTCCACTCCCAATAAAGTCACAGCACCCTCCCCTAAACCTGCTTGAACTGAAAGTAAAAAGGGAGTTAACATGTGATTGACAAGCAGAGAAGTCAGAAGACATTAGCCTAAACAGTTGCACCTAATCACCTTCATTTATACATCCTCTTCCTGGTACTTCAGCAAGAGAGTTTTGTTGGGAGAGTTAGTTTCTGTATGCAAATTCATAACATCTACTTACACGTAAAGAGATCTTACTGTACTTACAGAGCCTGACTCACCCACCTCTTAAAAATATGCTCATAATTTTTCTTAATGTTTATTTCTTGAGGGCCAAAAACCTCATTGTCTGAGCAGTCATCATCATTTAGCTAACAAAATTACTACAAGGGTTAAAATTATCAGCGTGAGGAAGAGTCTAAAAGTGATGGATGCTGAGAGACGGGATGATTCCTTGACCCAGCCCTGGTATCAGAAATTTATTTAATTTCATGGTGATCCCTTTTAATGCAGTCATACAACAAGCGACACCTACAGATGCAAGGTCATACGCCACTCGCTGTTCAAACTCTTTTTGCTTGTCAGGCTGTGGGTGAGATTTAAGCTCAGTGATGCAGTTCCCTTGTCAGTACTTCTCCTCAGGTAGTTGGCCATGCTATAAGACAACTCCCCTTCCTGCTAAACACCAGTGCATTCTTAGACAACTCGTCATCCTGAAAAGCAGCTGAAACAAATAAACGGTCTGACTGAGAAACAGAAGATAGTAAACTGACTATGGGTCAAATAGCAATAGGTGTTTCCGGCTCTCTGCATACTCAAAGTTGTGGAGTTTTCTTCTTATCTGGGTTTTGCCAACTGCTCTAGAGGAGAAACTGAGCTCTATCGTTCATATGTTTTATGCTCTCGTGTTAGCCATTTCAGTTCCATGTGCCTATGTTTCCACACCTGTAGAATGTGGTGGAAAACCCTTACCATTTTTCCTCATGAATTGTTAATGTATGTAACAGTGACCTATTACCAGTAACTAATCAGCCTCTACTTACCTGTCCCAGGGAGAGCTTTAGCCCAAACAGGTTTCTCCATGATAAACTAGAAAGGGGACCTAAAACTCCTTCGAGGACTTCTCTAAGTGATGCGGCAAGAACCCGTCATAATGTGGGACTGGATCGGGCACTGTACTGTGCCTTCCATAGCCACTCAATTCCTTGTGGATAGCAGAGGGGAAAGTCAAAGGCTTCCCCAGACTATCCATGCCACCCCTTCACATGTTGACAGTCCACACAGAGAGTGTAACCCCACCTTCAGCGGGATTCAACTCAGGGCAAGTGCAATGGAAGAGTACTCCTTCCCTCTGAATAATCCTTCCATATTCATCTTATGTGGGTAGAATATATACCTATATGGCTCTTAGGAGTCTGGTAGCTGTTTCACACACATGGGCCAAGGCGAAAGTTTCTTGTTCAGCCTGAGTATATTGATGGTTTGTTAGTACCTATGAATTACAGGCCAGGTTTTGAACAGAATCATAGAATCGTTTAGGTTGGAAAAGACTTTTGAGATCGAGTCCAACCATTAAAAGTTAAAAACACAAACAAACAAAACACACACACCAAAACGCACCAAAAGCAAACCAAAAAAACCCACCCCAAAGTCCTGAGCTCCAAAATCTGTTTAATATGAAGTCCTCTCATTGAGGACATATCAGATATTAAACTGATAATAACAGATACTACACATGATCTTAGCCAAAAGGCCAAGAAGCAATATTTTGGATGGCTGCACCAACTCGGTGTGCTTGTCTTACAGCACCTCATATTAAGTCTTATTTAACTCTTTCAGTATGTGTCCATGTCCTACAACCATTGATTCTAGTTTCAGTTTTCCAAAAGATCTCAAAGTCACATCCTGCCTCTCCTGTAAGGGCTCATCATGTGGTGGTGCTTCCAGGCTGCAGGACCAGCCTGCTCCATTAGGTACACACTTTCTCACATGGATCACCTCTCCAGGGAACACTGGCTTCTTTCCCTCATCTGCCTGGGCAACTACATGGCACCTGTAAGCCTTGCTGAATGAACTTGCCTTAGAAGCACTTGCTTTGGGGTGGAGAAGGGGGCTAACCACTAAGACTGAAGTTACCCACATCCGCTGCTATGCCTCTAATCTTTTTCTCCGTGATACTTAGGAGTTGGGAAGAATTTGATTATTTCCTCAGTGCACTGACAGACAGCTCTGCAAAAAACATGTGATGTTACTTAATGTGCTTCCTTGGTCAGGTGTGTTTGGATTAGTTATACACAGGTGGAAGAAAAGCTGTATGACATTCAGCTGCTATCTTCTATCTGATAGCATAGGATATCAGAGCACTGCATCTCATAGCCAGTGGCAGTTATTTGTGAAAGAATGTAAGAACAAGGCAAACATACAGGAACATATACTCTACCTGTTATCCTTCTGGATTTTGGAAATCTACAGTTTAGAGACTTTGCAAACCCAGGGGCTGCATGTAGTCTTTTGGGTTAAGTAGTCCCCGACTTCTTCCTCATGATCTGAGATATCACAATCTTTTTGAATTGAATGACAGAAATACATAAGCACTAAAATGCTCCTAAACCCAAATATATCCTAGTCACACTAGCATGGCTTTGGTATAATGGCTGTTTACTGTGAAAGATAGTGTGAAATAATGCCTATCTGCTCGGTGTCTTAATTAAGATTAAAGCAGAGGGCTTTGAAGAAGAGGAAGGGATGAGCAATGTCTCTGTTTGCGGACAAGTTAATCTAAGACAAGCCAAGCATCTTCAGACTTCCATAGTTAAGAAATACAAAACAGGTAAACAAAGTAAAAATCTTTCCAAATTACACTGAAGTGAAGCTAAACATCAGACTTAAGTCAGCAGTTCAGAAAAGTGCTACGTTGTACACCAGCTCTGGTTTTAGTTTTCTAAGGCTAAATCCTCATTTCTGAGCTCTTGCAAAAACCAAACCAGTGCCAGCACTGCTCCATGTGTCCAATTTAACTTTCTGACAGCCTTATTCCTTTTATTCAGATCCCCATGCTGAAACTTTTGTGCTTCACAGTCTGATCATGGCCACAGTACACCTCATTTTGGTTTGTCTATACCACTACAGCCTCCCAAGCCAAATCTTCATCACCTGAGGTTTTAGTTAGTACTGCATCTTTTGTGTGACCTAGCCTACCTTTTCTCCTATCTCAGTCTGTGCTCCACGTAGGTCAAAACAGTTGCCTTGGTCACTTCCCCAGCTCTGCCTGTGCCATTCCTCTGCTCACCTACCACTCTCCATCTGTCACACACAACCTTCTTGCCTTGACTCCTAACTTTAAAAGTCCCTGACAAAAGAACTTTATGCTGTCTGCTCTATGCAAACCTTTTCGTACATTTCTCATCAGGACTCTTCTCCTGCCACCCCTTCAACACTTTCTTCCAAGTACTGATATGCATGATGGTTCTATGCAACTCACTCTAGAAAATCCCTAAATCTACTTCTTCCTCTTCCTTCAGATCTTACTCCATGACAAATGGGTAGGGCAGACTGTAAGGTGGGGTCTCAGTTAATAATCTGCTGTCATTTTTGTAAGTATCTGCATCTACATGATGTTCACATCACTAGTTCAGGAGAATATATTCTCGTCACCATTGAAGAATGAATTCCAAACACATGAAAGACCACCTGTATCAGAACAACAGCAGCTGAGCTGCTCTGGGACAACCAGGAACAAAAAGCCAAGCATAAACTGTGCAAGAACTGTATACAATTTCTCTTGAGAGGAACATGAGCGACAGGGACAGCCTTCTAGAGATGATTAGACAGTTCTTGAGCCTGATCATTTTTAGAGATCCCCATAAAGCTACTGTTTTGAGATGTGTTCATCTGACACGGTTCCCTTTTTGGTCAGAACGGCTTAGGGCTAAGCGGAATGCTTAAGCTATCTCAAACAGAGCTCAGTGTAGACTATGATACTGATACCAGTTTTACATAAGGCATGCTGACATAGAGTGTCCACGATCAGCACAATAGAAACTGAAGAAAATCGTTAATAACTATCAGTAGCATCCTACCCTCTTTTGCACCCCAATTATTCTTACTTCTTCATGCTAACCACCTATTACCTCCTATGACGTGCTAAAGTCAAGACGTCACAAAGAGAGGGCATGAATTTAACTTTACAAATTTTTAGTTTTGCTGTCTCCCCAGAATGGCTTAAAAAGCAGAACTTTCACACACTCCTGTAGGATTGGAGCAGAAGGCCACAAGTAATACAGAAACTGTCTTTGAGTTTTGTTCTATGGAGTTTTTGAGCTAAGGTTGTTTGGCTGCTATAAACGCTCCTATAAGTAAATAAATAGCAAGGACAAGACTTTTCACAGCAAAAAACAAAATTCTGTCTGTAATTTGCAGGTTAACCCATGCAAGGTTTCCCTAGGTTCTGCGTAACGAGGAATTCCTAGTAAGTGCTTTTCAAGAAAGACACCATTTTAGAGAATCCCAGATCTAAACATTCCCCAGGCTTTGAAGTAAATCCAAATATGTATGATCCAGAAATGAAGGAGATCACTGGAAACCATCACTGTGTTACCTTTAAAGTGGCTTGAAAAGAACAAATATTATATGATAGATAGGTGTGATAATAGGTTAGCCTAGGAGAAGAAATGCGACACTGCCCTAGAAGAGGGGACAAAGTTTGCATTGACATTACCTTCTAATCATACTCCTTGGCCTGCATACAATAAAACTGGGGCAGGGAGGAAGACGTATCAGAACAGGAGTTAGGCACAGAGATCTAAGAGTAGCTGAAAGTGGAAATAAGTCTTGATGTAGAGTATGGTATTTCTAATTTTGTCAACAAAAATCCCGCCTCAGGAATCGGGCAAGTTTGATCTGGCTAGGTGTATGGGCAACATCTTTGTGCCCATAAAAAAAGGTCACCCGCACACAGTTGAGATGCACTTGTTTAGTAAACACAAAAACTGCCCACATCTTCACATGTAATTTCACCTGAATTACTTTAGCAGCAAAGGAGCAGACTTACATTTTTCCCTTTTTCCACACACTGTAAATACCTGCCTCCTGCTTTTGGATGGGGGAAACGCAAAGGTGCTAAGAATAAATAAATAACTAAAAGCTGTCCCCATCTCCCACCACCCACCCATTCCCGAGGTATGACTGGCCATTTCATAATCAGGAAATGTGTGAACACTTGGCAGGGGCCGGGGGGAACAAACAAGATCTCATGAGATTGCAAGCCTTTTCCAAAGGCTTAAATACACTTCAGATAAGAATCTAAAGATACAGGAGAGCTCCAGACATCTTGAGCTTTACCCTTCGCTGGTTTCTGACTCAACAGGTTTAGGTGCTTTCTTCAAAAAGAGGAAGAGAATGCACCCATGTGGACAACTCAATTCCATTACGTACCATGTTTCAGCTTGAAAACGATTTTTTTTCTTGCTGCAGAACATCTCAGTTGCCATTTCCCCGCTTCATGAGTCTAATTAAAACAACCCTATAGCAAACTACATCTAAGCCAACTCAACTATGTGGGTTTAGGGGTTTTTTAGTATTATTATTTTTCCTCTGAACTGATATTTACTTCTTTTATTATTCCATAGTCACAAAGTCTGCTTCTACCTCTTTTTAAAAAGAGTCAGACCCTTCTGCCCTTACTCCGGCAAAACTTTCCTCCATTCCACGGAGCCCTGGAAGAACATTGCTAGAACGTTTCAGAGGCCATTCACTTATACCTCTATTCAAACCAGCTTGAGCTGCACTTTTTTTTGCTCACGTCCCTTGAGCGCTCGTGTGCCTGAGAGTTATTAGCACAGTCCCTGCACCAAAGGTACTAACATGTGAATGCTCAAGTCTCCCATTTGCCTCCCACCTTGCGATCCAAGTAACTCAATAATTAGCATTCTGCTTGCAGCATCAGGGAGCAGAAATACTTATGGGCTATAACAGCTGAGCAAAACAGAGCAGATGCAAAGACACAGAGTGAGAGAGATTTTCCACAAGAGAATTGCCCGGTAACAAATCATCCTGAAAGGGAACAAACCGTTTGGAGGCCACGTGAGATGCATTATCCACCCTTCCTGCCTCACATTTCATGCTTGTACTGCCTGAGTAAGATGCTCATTAATCCCAGGATCCTGAGTTTGGCAATTTTAGCTGGTGGGTGAATTGTCATAAAGTCTCCTGTCAGCTGCTATTTGTAGTGATTGCGCTATGAGCTTGACATGTGTTGCATTGTTCAGGCTGGTTTTGTTCTTTTATTTTCCTTGGGCTGGCTGCCTCCTGGAACCTCTACTCTGCCTACTTCCTGAGGATTAAAGCATGTCTTCTGGGCAAGGAGACGCAGGGACCACCTGCAGATTCTGTTTATACATCCAGCCTTGTAGCCTGATTGATCTCACAATAGGACTGCATAATGTAAACACTTCATTATTCCACTAAAGGATATGTGCTGTACCACCTAAGGTCCCCCCAACCAAGAGTCAGTTTTAGATAGTTAAAATCTGCTAAGCCACACCAAAAGAAGCTAAACAAAGGAAAATCCATCCTATCAACATTTTAAAGTCTCCAAGTTAAACTAATTAAATGCTATTAAGTTGGAAACTTTACCCTGCCCCTTTATTCCAGGATTTTGCCATCAAGCCTCAGCAGTGCTCAGGCCCATTGCTTCTGATGCACTGTTTCAGTGTGCCTAACAACAACCAAAACCCAGATTATCAACGGGATTTATTCCTACTCTGGAACTAAGACACTGCAAATTCAGCCTTGGGAACTCCTTTCTTGATGTGGGAGACAGACGCTCAGTTTTGGCTCTGCCCAGGATCCACCTAGAGAGAAATGGGAGCCAGAGGAGACACCTCTCCTTGGCTGTTTTCAACATGGCACCTATTAACTGCACCACCTCCCAACCTGGCACAGCAGAGGGGCAAGGGGAGAAGGTGGGGACGACCCTTCTGTTCCTCCTAAACCACATAAGCAAAGAGCATCAATGATTCCAACTATTTCCTACAGGAATTTTGTATCCGTATTTCTTTTTGCCAGATGAGAAACTGAGAAAGAGAGGCCATTGCCCACCCCCAGATTTTGGGAGGGCAGTCACGGTCTGTACCTGAACCAGCACTGAGCAGCTCTTGCTGCTTCCTGCGCTGAGCCTTATATCACCTTTCCTGCTCTGCTCAGGAACAAACACCTCCTCTTAGAGCAAAAGGACAAGTCAAGGGCAGAGTCGTGGCCATAACATTGCATCTCCTGGGACTTGGGGTTTAGCTCTTATGAGTATTTCAACATCGTTCTTGTGGTTTATTTCCCTTCGGGATTTGTTTGTTGGTTGTTTTGTTTATTTAACAGTGTTAATTAAAAACTAAAGGCACACCCAGCTAAAGCAAGGAGCGGTAATCTGAGGAACTGCCCAAGTTCCTCAAGAGGGAGGAGAAGTTTACCCTGAATTTATCTAGGTAGCTATAAATAATAAAAGAACAGAAAAATATGGAGTAAATCAATGTCTATAATGCACTCTGCACACATCTCAGACTGCTTCTGAAAGCATAAACCAAAACGATAGAATTTAATTCAGCTTTAAACAAAACAGCCCATTTTCATAAGTAAACAAGGCATGAACACGCACAGATTGTCAGTGTATCTGTTGAACTGGGCATTCACAGCTTCAGTACAAAAAGGAACCATAAGGTCTTGATTGAATAAAAGACATAAGCAAGGCATGTAAGCACTTACTAAGGTCAATGACACTTAAAACACATAGGTACTTACATCTTTTACAGAATCAGAGCTTAATTGTTCAGCAAATTGCAATAGTTTGGTGTTTACACCAAGCAGATTATCAACTGAAATACATTTAAAAAAAAAAAAAACCACAAACTTTTCTGCTTTGGATCACACTGTAGGCCTTCAACAAGATGATCTGTGAAACTTTTGAGTGCCTGAGTCTGTCTGAAAAATGGATGTCACTACCCTGCTGGCTAGTGCTGTTCCTTTTTTGTTTGTTTGTTTTAAATGATGGGCACCTAAATTTAATTCCCTAAATTCACATATAGATTAGTACATAGAAATAGTTTGAACTCTGAGAATTCTCTGAATCTCTGAAATCATACTAAGATCATTCCAGTCCTAGAAGTAGGTTCCAGTCCTTCCAATCTAGACTCCCAAGAAGAAAAATAAAAAGACACTTTGGAATTGGAGGGGGCGGGAAGACAAGCTCAGAAGCTATGTAGAAGAACCTATATATTAGAAGAAAAAAAATTATTTACAGAGGACAGATACAGCCAAGACTTTAAACATAGCACCAGCATTGGTCCAGGAAGGATTTCTGCCTACAGGCTTTGATAGATAGAACAGCTTTAAAAAATGCTCCGGGCTAGAATTTTCTCTTAATTTCTCTTAGTAAACTTCATTCTTGGAGATTTCTTTTTATGTACAAAAGTGTACAGTTTATCCTACCTTTACCAGCAACTTATTGGAGGAACAGCTCCTTACTGTGTGAATTGCTCCACGATTTTATTCAAAAGTCCTTACTGTAAGAAAGGAAACTGAAGCTGACTTTAAATTCCTACATACATTGTGCTGCCTCTCCCTCCTTTAAATCAATTGAAATTGAAAACTATTTAAACCAAGAGTAGGATCAATCCCCTATTTTTATCAAAACTCACCAAAATGTGAAATCCCAACTTCTTCACAGCTGAATTCCTTACTAGGTCAGGCCTGCTCCTGTCATTGCATGCAACTCTTAACGCCCCCAGTTGTTACTTACCTGTATTGCTGCAGGAGCAAGGCGTTTTCTCCTGAACCCTGCTAGCACCGTTCAAACATAGAGCCAAGACAGTAGCTCTCCTTGAAAACTTTGCTAGCACCATCCTTACACAACAGAACACACTTTACGTTTTAAAAGGCACATGTATTGCCCACAAAGAAGAGCACTGCTGTGCAGAGACATAAGAGCAGTCTGTAGAAGTAGGCTCTTACCTCCTGCACCCACCCCAGCAGGGCTCAGCAGGTGAACCTCATCAAATCATTTGAGCTCTCCAGGCCTTGGCTTCTTCCTCTGTGAGCTGATGGGTAAATACCTCAGCACCATAGAGGAGACTGACAAGACTATGTTTTATAGTATTCCTAACACAACCTGAAATCTCCTGCATGATAGAAATTCCTCTTAGGGAATAGGTCTGTAGAGCTTAATAGAGATTTATTTATTTTTAGAGTTGCATAGCTATAAATCGGTTCATACTGACTAATATATCCAGACTTGTTCTTCATGGTCTTTTCTTATGCCCAGTAGCTTTTCTTTTAACCTGCTTTCCCTTTAAAAACTTTCCCACCATTTTAGGGCCTGTCTTGCAATCCCAAAGCAGATAAATTTTGATTTATGGTCTCTCCTTAGTTTGCAGCAGCAGAGAGGAAAAAAGATATTTTCTCTATCAGGCAAAAAAATCCTCGCTTATTGCTTTCCCCTCTTTCCCCCGACATAGCGCTGGCAGAGCCGGTCAGCAGAGCTGCTGTTCTCAGTCCCTGTGCGACACACGACAGACGGAGCAGTGCTGCCAGGTTGGCAGCCTCCGCTGGAACAGCATCCCTCTTACAACACACATCTGGAGGAATGGCTGGAAATCCAAATCTGTGGAACATCAGCGTTATTAGAGATGAAGCTAAGCTACAGGTTTGGAATCGAAATCTGAATTTATTTCCAAACTGAAGAACCGGGGACTTGTTTCAACGCTTTATAGAAACAAAGAGCCATGAGGTTTTGATCTGAATCAGAAAACTCCGGCGTGTTCAGAGCCTGGCTTTTGGTTTGGGCCCTGTGCCTAAACACAGCTGGTTATAAAGTGATTACTCAGCACTGCTTGTCCAGTTCATTCATCTTGCAGCCTCTGTACTACCTCTGTGCTGTTATGTATACTTGGCATCCTTTACCTGTTTATGTCCATGATCAGGTAAATCTAAATGTATTTTTGCTTTCATGCAAAGGAGCTAAAATGTTGGATGGGGGGTTAGGGGGATGACTGCAAGCATTTCAGTTTCTCATTTCTGACATCCACAGAGAGCCACAAAATGTAGGTGTTTTGTGCAAAACCAGAGTTCCTAAGTTACTTGAAGTGAGCTGCTACTGGTATGTACCATGCAGAGTTTTTCTTTGTTGGTGCTACCGCTCTATAGTGTTCAAAAATAACCCAAACAGGTTAGGTAGTAACCGAGATATTATCTGAGTAAATTTTACCTCAGGGGATTCCTTCAGAGTCAAAAATGTTTTAGTCTGTCTGCATGAATGTGGCCCCAAGGAAGATTTTACAAGCAAACAAGTTGAACGGCACAAAAAAAGCAGGCAAACGTAGAAAGGGCGGGGGGGAGGAAGAGAAAAAATTGCGACACATTTTAGTAGCTATGTTAATACCTTAGTACTGATATTTGTCTGTCTTTGCAGAAAATGAAAATACATCTGGGCTTTTGTAAAAATGACAGCTTGCTTGTTTTGGTTTTGTAAGAGGCACAGGCAGGTCCAAACAAAAATCCCAGAACCAAACACCATTTGTGGTAGGAAGAATCAAACTCCCAGAACACAAGCACTCCTTTAATTTAAGTACTTTACAATCCAAATCCTCTTGTGTCTCTGGATTACACTGCTGGGCATTGTCTGACCATAAAGCCAATTTAATTTTCCAGGGCACGGATGATCTTTCAGTGCTTTTGAGTTGATCTAGAGAATTTTACACTGCTTACTTCTTCCATTGCCAGTTTAATAAGGAAAATAACTTAAATCAGAGGTGTCTATGTCCCTTGGTAACCTTGATCTGCATATATAGCTTCTTGTGTTCACAGCAGTCTGGTTTAAGTTAGAAGAGAGACAGCCAGCTCACTGTCTTCCTGTCTTCTGACCCACACCCTTTTCATATCTGCAGATCCCACCTTCTTCCCCTGTAATAAGCAAGACCAAAACTTTAGGACACTCATACACACACGAACTATATGAGCACTCATACACTTTGGTATTTGAAATCCAGGTAGGAATTATGCTGAATTACTCAGCCATGTCTCTTTATAGTAGTAGAATTGAGCAAGAAACCTACCTATGAACCCAGATCCAATATTACACCAGTAGATTTGGATCATATTATAGACAATCTAATACGTGCATTGTAGCTACTACTTTCCCAACAGCACAAAATAAAAATGAACAAATATGGAACACATTTTGGCATGACTCCCTTCATATCTTCTCTTCACATGCACGCTGATATTAATAAGTATTTTTTTCTTCACCTGTATATTTGCACAAATGTTCATATACAGGCAGGTAGGCAAATAAGTAAGTGTGTGTGTCTCTCTGTTTATATACAATTTATAATTACTATGTTATATTGCATATATATTTTAAATACCTTCAATGTGTATTACATATATGTAACATTTTTATATATTTGTCTGCAAAAGAATATATGTTGTACTGTGTTTAAACATGTCTAATTGTGTCATGCTAAAAATATTTTGCCTGCTGTCCTACTGTCTCTTGTAGGTTTTAGAATGTAACAAACCAAAGGGGGAAACGAGAGAAAAAACGTGTTTTAACACAAATATTCCAACACTTTACTAGCCAACCAGAGCAGATGAAGAAAGCCACAGGGTTTAGATGACCAGCTATACAGCTCTGGCTGCGCTAATTTCACTGCAAGCTGATGTTAGGCACAGTTTTGTAGCCAACTCATTTCTACTCTCCCCATGTAGTTTCGTATTGTGCATAGGGTATACCAGCTCTTGCAAGGAACTTCTGGACTAAATATGCCACTGTCACTAGATAGACAGCAAGAGAAATTCAGCAGATAGTACTATCAGAATTACTTGTGGCTAGCCATTCACAGATAAAAAATGCTGAAAAATATTTGTTCCTGATAAGCATTGACCAACATGATAAGCAAACCTGTTAAAAATCTTGTTCTTTACTGCATTTCTCCAAATCAGTGACTTCAGCAGGCCTGCACCAAAGATGAACTGTATTAACGTACTCGTGAATCAAGCCCAAGATGAGTTCAGGGAGAGAGAGATAAGCAGAGGCAATGAAGTTAGGACTCTAGCCAGGGACTTGTCCCAGAGGGTCCTAGCTGGGTGGTGTGAGCCCAAATAAAGCCCAGGAGGAGGTGAAGAGGGGAGCAGCATGGGTGATCAGCAGCCCAGAGCTCCCTCCCTGACCCTGTTTTGGTTAGCAGCAGTCACAGCCTGTGAGCAGGACTCTAACTCCCGCACAATTGGGATATTGCCACTATTCTAGGACATTAGTCCAAGCTGTTTGGGGAAGTGCCGTAAATATCCTCATTGTATAGATGAGGAAATAAAGCATGCAAGGACAAAATGTTGTACCATGAGGCCAGGAGATGTAAAGATTAAAAGAAAAAGGGTCACGTCACTACCTTAGATCGAGATTTTCCGGTACTGAAAAGATCAGTGGACTACTCTTCTATTAGTTAGAGAGGAATAGACCTTTAGGGGACCCCCAGAAGTCATATGGGCCATTTCGGTACCCCAAGGCGGGGTCATTTCCTGGGTGTATTTCTCTATGTCTATTCCCAAAGGCCTCCAAATATCCTCCATAGCCAAACCTGTTCCAGTGCATCAGCACAGTTTATTCTTTATGGTAGGTACATTTGCAAATTTTGCATGCGCTTCAATTTCTAGCTTTCTTTCGAAAGGTGTATCTCCTCCCAGGGGCTGGTTTTGTATCCCTTCAGAACATGACAAATAATAAACTGATGAGCAGAGGTGAGCAGGACCAAAAAGAGGAAAACAACCCAGCTCTCTGTGAACTACACAAATGCATTTCTTAATTGTCTAAAAATGTTCTTACCCTTTTACTCTTAAACTTCACCCATCAGTCATTCTTGTCCCCGAGGAGTAATTAGCCTGAGAATTTCTGTATATCAAGGAAAGCATGCTTTTGTTATTTTTAATTTTTCATGGTACCTAAAGGGATGGTCAATTCTTGGTTGTTTATCTGGGTTTCATAATAGTAAGATCAGAGCAATGGGTGCAGAGAGCAATGAGTATGGACTACTGTCTATGTACTCATTTCCTGTCCTTTTAGCACAAGCGTATTTTTCAGAGGAAAGCATCCTAAAACAAATCTGTTACCTGGATATGAGATGTAGACTGATTCCCCAGCAGTGTTGAAGCTACTTCAGGTTTTCATCCAGGGAAACAACAGAAACTGGGCTCTAATTTCAAGCTGGCATCTATCTCCATCTGTGATGCTAACTGCAAGAGAAACACTGCTAAAATACGTCGATGCTTCCCAGTGTGTAGTGAGTTCCTTGGTGTGAATTAGAGCTATGCAGTCACCAGAGAAGCAGCCTCGCTTAAAGATTAGAGCAATGTGTTGAAAACTGCTGCAAAGCAAAATACCATTGCTCCTTCAGAGTGGGAAACTACAATGGCAGCTCTACCCTATTAAGAGAGAAAACTTACAGACATTGGCACCATGATGGGACTTTTCCTTAGAGCTGAAGGGCCCAGAAAAGACATCTTCATCCCTACTTTGTTCCTCTGTACTTCTTCTGTAACAATGAAGCAGTACTTAAAAATGATACTAAACCTGGAAAGACTTTAGATCCCCCAAGTAGCCCTTGGAAGACTCTCAAACAGAGTTAAAATGGGGTTGGCTCCTTTCTTCTCACATAGACTACCTGCCTGACAGAAACCTCTTACTTGTGCCTCTTGATCCAGTTACAGCTTTCAGGGACACTGATGAGAGCAGGTCCAGCGGCAGAGGTCCCTCCAGCACATAACCTGTACTGGCTTCAGACAACAGAGTGCAGAGGCAGTGATGCTCTGAAAGCCTCACAACTGAGGCTCAACAATCACCTCCGTGGAGGCAAAGCTTCCTGAACTGATTCTAAAAAGCACAGAGTTGTTGTCAAGGACAGCTGTCAGGCAGCAGAGTCTGCAGGCACATAAAACCTTTTGTATTTGCAAAGCCTCACGTGTGAACTGTTTCATTCATCTGGCATAAAGTTAAATAGGTGCTGGCTTCTGTTTGAAATATGTCCAAGGTGGTTTACCTGAGTGGTATTCATGTCAACAGAGTTTTATCACCTTTAAATTGTTTTCGTTTTATTTGCCTACTCATAAACCATTCCAGGGAGTGTTTATGGTTTATTTAAAGCCCGGTGGTATTGGGACAAGTTGTATAGCATTGCTCTTTTTTGCATTTCCTTGATTGACTTCACCTACTGTGCAGAATCAGGAAGATCTGCCTAGCTTTGACCAACGGTAACAGAAAAGCCTTTTCTCCAGTGTCTGACTGGGACACCTACAAGGCCAGTAAATGCCTTACCATGTAGTTCTTTGAAAGTACTTCCAGGCTGCTTTTGCAAAAGACGCAGCCTGACACTGCTAACATGAATAATTTTACTAGCTCCATCTATAGATCCATACATTTTTGAGCCAAAAATATTTATTGCAAATAGCATTATGCAGAAAAGATTGAAAAGTTTTGCTCTGTCACTGAGTTAAACTTAAGCGCTGTGTTCAACTACAGCACGTCTCTGGGAAGACAGCTAGTCTCATGGTCTTGATTTGGCCATCTCTGGACATGAAGAGTTCAGCACTGTCCTGAAAATTTTTCGTCATCGGATGACCTCAACCACAGAGGAATATAAAATAATATTTCCCAGGTGTTTCCCACTTCCCGATCCCAACAGGTCTTTTCTTGGTCTTCCCTGCCCCTGTCCTGTTTTTCAACTTTCTTTTGGATTCTGAGTTGCAGGGAAGACATCACATTCCATGTAGTCTTTATCAGTAGAGCACTCTTCACCCAGGTAAAAATAAGCCTTAGGCTCCTGTTTATTGTTTCTGCCTGGTTTTTACATTCAAAGGCTGCCTTAATCCTTTTGGCCATGATACCAGCCTAGTTGCCCACTGATCTGAAATCCTCTGCAGAATCACTGTCCTCCAGGATACCCGTCACCCCTTCTCACACCACCAGACCCCTTTCATAGGCATGGCCCAGCACTTCTTGTTCCCAGGTGCATCCATTTGCATTTGCTTGCATTCAAGTGCAAGGCTGTTTCCTAAGAGGTCTTGGTGATTCTACACACCTTGTCCTCCTTAAAACAAAGCCACAGCTTCCTGTGTTATACTACACACTCACAGACTGCACAACAGCTGTATCATCTTGTTGGAAATGATTGGTTTATTTCACATTTAGACTAAATAACTAAGTCAGCATAGGCCTCCATTATACTGGAGCAACAGCTCTGATACCCCAATGAAATCAAGCTGTAGCCTACTATCATTCTGACTCAGCGAGCAGTAAACATCGGAGCTAATGCTTGTGCGCAGGCGAACGTGTTTGCTAGAAACAGAGCCTCTTGCATACGTCATACATATTTTACTAACACATCACCATGGAACTTAATAGTCTCATGCGATCATTCCCAACAAACATTGCTCTTCTCTCACTGGCCTATTTGCATGGGCGTCTTTTTGATTTCAAAGTTTCATTAGAAACACAGAAGGAAGTTTTGAAACACTTCATGTCATTGTGAATGTCTGTGCTGAGCAGCAGCTATTCTTACTGATTTCAAAACGGAAAAGCTGCCAGCTGCTGACCACTGTACTGCCCCCGCCAGCAGCAGCGTGGCCGGCACGGGTGCAACAGTGAGGCTGCAGCTGCTATCTCACCTGCTGTCCCCACATTCTGGTGCCAGGCCCTGGTACGTTGCAGATGGACAGGTTCATGGAAACATGATGGCAAAAAGAATTTGAAAAGAAATTACCCAATCCTGAATCAAAATTCTGAAATTTTCCAGAATAGTTTAAATAAAGCAACATTTTGATTAATTATTTTCCCCTCTTAGAAAATTCCTTGGAAGTTATCCCATTTTCCAAGCTACCAGAAGGAATCAATTTCAGTGAGTTTTCTAAGATCCTCTCACTGAAGTAGAGGCCAGGCACACTCCAGTTATGGCTAGTGCTTCTCTGTGCCAGTTGCTGTACACAACAGATCTCAGACAATCCCTTCTATCTTACAGAACATCTATTCACATCCTTGGACACAAAAAAACAAATTGAAAGGGATTAGAAAATGGTTACATGAAGACGACTTTTAAAGATGTCAAAAGATTTTTTTTTTTTTTTAAATAACAGCCTAAGTCCATTAAGAAAAAAAATCCAATTGTAAGTGGTTTTGTCAATGGTGGGAGTTAGCAGGGAAGACAGGGAGCTCAGCTTTAGCCAGGTTAAACAATAACTTGCTACTATTTGTGGCTGGTTCCCAGAGGGCCAAAGAAATTAACTCGTGGTTAGTTAAATAATAGTTTTATTAAAACAATGATCAGATCAAATAACTGGCATGTATGTGCAGGAAGTCTTTCAAAATACTCAGGTCCTGCAAAAAAGTTAGATGAAGAAAATGTCTTTTAAATGTCTGATCCCTGAAGTAACTGAAACCTGTAGAAACTGGATGCCCTAAAAAGAAAAAGATTTTTTTAAACCTTAATCCCAACATTCTCTCCTAAGAATAACAAAGTTCTCTACTTTCAGTGTTTTCTCTTCATGCAGATGTTTTTGTTCCCTTGTTACAGTAGAGAAATTATTTTTTTTCTGTGACCACAGCTCTCTTTTAACCTTTTATTTTATTTTTAAAAAGAGAAATAAATGAAAGAGATCTAAAGCTGTGTGGTTTCACATCCCCCAGCAGAGTTGTCCAGTGAAAGGAGCAAGTAACTAGAGAAGAGGAATGCTGACTGAAGGACAAGCCTCCAGATATTCCACAGCTGCAGACAACTGCAACTGCAGAAGTGCAGGTGAGAGCCACCGCAGGCACAGATCCTGAGGGTACCTAGTCCCTTTTTTGTGCCACCATGGGTTCACAAGCCACCTTTGCACATTCACATATTTGCAGGCGAGAAGAGCGAACTCAGTCCCAAGTTACTGTACCGCCTCTGGACCATGAGACTGGATTGGGAGCACCACGGCTCCCTCGGTCCCCTGCCTGTCACGAGGAGCACTGCTGTGGCCTTGGTGACTGTGGAGTCAGGTCTATGGTGAAATTGCTCTGGGCAAAGTTACCAGCTTCGGTATGAGAGGATTGTGGCGTATGGAGCAAACTGTGCCTGAGAAGGGCCAAGTTACCTCACAGGGTTCAACGAGAGTGCACAAAGGCAGGGTGCCTGCAGGCAGCCTTTGGCCCCTATTCTCTGCGCTTCTGATCCGTGAGACTAATTGCCTGGTGGATGCTTTGTGACTTTCAGGGTTTGGGAAGGCAGCTCGAGGTACTGAGAGGTGTTTATACAATCCACAATGCAAATGGATACTGTCAGCAAAGCAACGCGTGTTCAAAGAGAGCAGCAACATAAAGAGTGTCTGATTTCTTCAAAACGGAGAACGAGTTTTCTTAAGTGTAAACACATGCACACACTTGTGGCAGATACCCATCTAAAGGTGAATTGCTGCCCCTAACCTGTGCTTGCGTCTATCAGTTTGCATTATATTCAGGTAGCGGTGAACACTGCCTTTTGGGTGGGTGTAGAGTACTTGATGAGCTTTTTGGATGAAGGGCAGGTAAAAACTTGCTTCGTCTTGTATCCAAGATTCGAGTATTTACCTGTTGGAGCCCTGCATATTAAGGCCCACGCATTTACCCTGCAACACAACATGGAATTTTAATGAATTCACGGACTCCGAAGGCCCCCACCCACCTCTTCTCAAACAACAGAAATCCTTTGCATTCCTCTCAACTATACCTACTCTGCACGCAATGGCAGCAGATCAGACCGGGAGCAAACAGGCCTGCCACTAAATGTAGAGAAAGTGACAGACATTTCCAGGTGCCACCTCAGCCAAAGCAGAAAATGTCCCTCCTCTCTCAAAGCACCAGAGGATCAGAAATTAACGCTGAGTTCTCCCCTCTCATGACAGGCCTATATGGCATTAAGGTATAGAGCATCACAAGCCAGGCTTGATTGCTTTAATCTTCCTATTGAAGAAACCACTCTTGCTCAAACACAGTATGTTTGTGGTGGACTTGATCAACTGCTTATTTAAAGGAAAAACCAAAACCAGCAGTGAGTTAGACCTTTGGAGAGCCTTGACCAGATTTACCATGCTGCACATCATCCCCATCCAAGGGAAAAAGGGGTGCAAATGGAAGCTAACTCCCAGTACGTGGTGAAATCTGTTTTTACAACTGATGTTGTAAACCTCCAGGTATAAAGCACTGTCTTAGCCCAAGGGGAGGGACTATGCTGGCCACCAGAGAGACAGAGGCAGAGACAGTTTCTATTCCAGTGTCTCAAAATGTGATGAAACACTGAAAAGATAAACTCTAGATATCATCAATCTCGCATATTATCTTGACAACTACTGCTGGAAAGGAAAACAAAACATGTCCTATGAAGAAGAAGAGAGGACAGCATAGAAGAGGAATGGGTAGCTGGGATGGAGACAAAAGATAGAGGATACAAAGTTAAAGCTGGTCAATCCTTATCTGCCTCTAGCTGGAGCCCACGGGACTCCTCTCCATAGGCAACAGTGGTACATCTTCTCATGCCAAGACATCCTGAGTGAATTGGTTTGACAAATCCCGTAGCAGGTAAGAGGATTTCAATTAGGATAAGATTTGACATTTCAAAGCAAGCTTCTTAAAAATACAACCTACCAATGACAGTCAAAACCAAATTTTGGATTAAGAAACGTTGGACAGCTCTGTGCTCTTCTAAATCCCAGGCTCAGCATCAAAGGAGAAGGAACAGGGTGAGTAATGCATGCAAATGGCTGTATCCATATTTGAACACAAATCAGAAGTGTCTGTCATTCAAGAAATCCCTCAGTTGGTATCCCACCCTAGGAGTCAGACTGTATAACTGAGCACAATAGCATTTATATGTGGGCATACTGAAAATAGCCTGCTTGCTACACCCCAGGACCTGGACGGCTGTTTCACTGACATACATACAGTGCTGGTGACATTCAGTTATAGTGTATATATCACACCGGCTTTTTCCTCCTCTTCAGCTACTCCTGACTGGTGAACCCCCCTACTTACAGCAGAAATTCTTTTACCAAGAGTCTTGCATTTACTTTTACTATAACCGATCTCACATCTATTTCTCTCTGTCACCCTCATTTTATGCCTTGATGTGTTCTTCAGGTATTTAGTCCTTCTGACATTACCTCCCAACTCTGTGGTGTCCGGTTTCACTAGCACACTTCCACTTTCTGGGCCATAGTCTCTAATAAAATTAACACAGAAGAGTGGCCCCAAGATCAATCATTAACAGCTTTCAATGACAACTTCCCTCCAGTCTGAAAGGTCTCTTTTCACTTAAATCTGCCCTTTAGCTTATCTATTAGTCACAATTTTTCTGCCGTTACCCAGCATGTCTCTCAGTTTCACATGCTACACCATACTAGAAGCTAAGCAAGAAGGACTGCATTTCCGTGACTAGAAATACCAGTGCTTTTAT
Organism: Fregata magnificens; assembly: GCA_013389945.1. Taxonomy (NCBI): domain Eukaryota; kingdom Metazoa; phylum Chordata; class Aves; order Suliformes; family Fregatidae; genus Fregata; species Fregata magnificens. The sequence goes on from WAAD01009604.1 coordinate 193,175, forward strand.
CAGACATAGCGATTAGGTTTACCTAGATCATGCTAGAACTAGCCTTTTGTGTTTTCTTTCCTTTTTCCGTTACCATATGCCCTATTCTTCCTTTTAGAATAGTAGAATAGTTGCTACCAATAGCATGCACTCCAACAGGGCTGTCCTTACCTCTCTGTCAAACACAGACCTACATTCTCCAGTTCAATGGTGTCTTCCTTCCTCTGTTAAGTCCAAAAACACTGTTCTTGAGCCTGCAATTACATGTACCACTTCCTTCCAGATACTGAGATGACAATGATCCAGCCTGCCTCCAATATTGAACTCTTTGAGTTTTTTCTCCCACTTTGGCAGAAGCCATTTTGATTTCCAGGTCTTCATTGCCACTAAAAACCTATGCCTGCATATTCAAAATAGGCATCTTAACTGAAACAGGAGCAAAGTATCTGATAAATTATTGGGCCAGGCCCAACTACTTTCTTTTTTCCCTTTTATTTATGTGGCTGAAGGACCGTTTGCTATTTGTTTTAATTTCCTTTGCAGAGTCAAACTCAGCTTGACTCCTGCCAATTCTCATTTTACCCATACATTTCCTGACCTCTCACATGTGGCTTTCTTTGATGACCTGTTCTTTTTTCTACTCCTTATTCAGTCATATCTGATAACTTTTCTTCCATGCTTTTCACTTTTCAGGATACGCCTGTTCCAGAAATTTTTTGCACCTTTGACTCAAAGAAGGGTCAGCCTCACTTCACAATCCAGTCCTCTTGAGATCTTCAGGCTTTAGCTAGCTCCCTAAATGTATTAGATGCCATCTACCTGGAACTGAGAAGCTTAGCTATAGATCTGCACTTGTTTATCCTTCATTTTAATTGAAAATGAAATCACTCAAACCAAGGTTATTTCGTACTTCATTCTACAACTTAACAGTGTCAGATCTAAAACAGTATTGTCTCTTGCTGTTTTCAGTGGCTGGTGAGGAACTCTGTTGGTTGTTGTGTTCAGAAATGTCTGAATTTAGCTATTTGTTCCCCTGTATAATCCAGGAAGTTAAAGCCTCCCATAATAACTAGCAAGATCTGTATCTACCAAATCCAATTCTCAAGGTCATTGGCAGATATACCACACTGCCTCAGCAATCATACTTCCCCAGAATGTCTTTGGCTCTATTAGGTTAGTTATTTAACTCATATTATCTCTGCTTATTTACCTCATTAAAGGCTTACTGTAACATCACACTGTTTACCTTTACTTCTGTCTTTCACAATTTAGGTACGCTCCAGTAACTGCACTCCACTCAATTTTTTGCTATTCCTCTTCTTCCCATCCTGTCCTTCAGTAACTGTTTCCAGATCTACAAATATATACATAGCCCCCTGCCCCATCTCCTTAAATATTCACTTGAACTCCTCCCACAATTTCCAGGTGAAACTGAAGTCCTGTGATTTACTCTTCTGGGACCTCCATTCAGTAATATGTCATACCTGAACAGTTTCTGTGAAGTACTTACTCAGGGATAAGATGCAACCAGCAACCTTCTTAGTTATCTCCACAGCTGTTTTGTCATCTCTGTTGCACCTCAGTAGTCATCCTCATCCATCATACCTTGTCAGAGGTTTTAGTAAAAAAAAAAAAAAAAAAAAAAAGAAAAGAAAAAGGAAGCATCCTTCTCTCCCCCGGGTATCCACCCTTCAATTCCATATCTGTAGGACCTCTTTTTACCCCTGGCTCTTGGCTATTCAAGTTCATTTCTTGCCTAGTAAAACCTTAGCCCCTCATTTAAGCATGATGTCCATAGATTGATTCTGCCACTACAAAATGTAATTTATTTTGGCCAGATTGTATTTCTAGTTCATATTTTTTTTTAAATATGCCTAATTAACTATCCATATTTTGATCTCCACTTTGTGCTTTATTCTCTTCCTCAGTATTCACAGGTATTAGCATAACAAAATATAAACTGCCCAGAAAGAGTTCTTTTGCGTTATGACCTAAAAGATACAGTCCAGGTTGCTTGGGATATGTTCACAGAGGGATAATATTTCTCACATAATATCCTTAAGCTATAATCTTCCTTATTCCTACCTTAAATCAAACATAAAAGTACTCAAACTCTATCAACTTTCTCCCTTTAACACAAATAAAAATAACTGTGTTTGGCAAACAGGTTGTCTACTTTCTTTCTCTCTACTTGCTGGAATTTCACCTTGCGGGAGCTCATGCAAACCATTTTTTATTGGCTTTGGTTAACATAAGTTCAAATAAACTCAACACTCAAAGCCAAACTTTCAAAAGGTGTCATATATTTTGCCTGCTTTGAACTCAAGGATTTTGCAGGCTTTCCCTGTAGATCTGCCAAGGTTAGCAAAGTTCAGAGAACCTAGCCCAAATTGCAAGGCTGCAATAAAACCTGAAATGGAGATTCATCTAATTTTAACGTTTATGACAGCTGCTTTACACAGCTACCTTCTTGGTCCTTCTGACATCCCAAAGAAGAGCGACAGGAGTGGATTTTCCAATATTGTCACCTGGAGAAAACTCTGTCGGGACTTTTAAAGAGCTGTATGTTACACTACTGTTATTGTCGTAGCCATCCTCGTTTCTGTTTTACAAGGAACTCGTGCTAGTTTGAAATGAGCCACAACTCTGATTCTGAATTCCAGCTCTTTGAATTTCCCATGTGACTCAGTTTCACACCTGCTCTAACGACATTGTTTCCAACATGGGTCCAACCTCTCCCTTTATTTCCTAAGCCATATTAAAACATGACATCTTGCTCATGTGGCTGGCCTCACGGTATACTGACACCATTCAAGAGATCAGTCACGTCATAAAATCACATGATGATCAATTTTTTTCCCCACAAGTCTCAATCAATTACAATATTCCTGGACTGCCTGCACACTGAAGGTCAAGAAGTGATACATACATGTATATATATATATTTACATATACACACAAAAAAAACCCTGTTCCCTCAAAGCTCTACACTGAAAAGAGGCTGAAAGCTGGAGTTCATTTATAGGTCATGTCTCACCTCTGACTCTGAAAACAAAGGTGATTACAAACCATAACCAGAAACATTGCTAAGGAAGTATACGTATTATAGGCATTTCTTCCTTGTTCTTTCCTTCCTGCATCCTGTACTGGCTATCTTTACCTGCAGTGGACATACAAAACTACATAGTGACCCAGTCTATGAGTATACCTGGATTGGTTATATGATGTACTGCCATTAATAATGTATTATAAGAGGGCTGAATGAAGAATAAAATTAACGGATCAGTTACTACAAAAATATTACTCCAGGAAATATAAAAAATGTAAACTGCAAGGGCCATAATATGTGAGTGCCTACATGCTTTTACAATACATGCATAGGCATTTCAGACATGTTCTGTTACTGGCATTTAGTCAGAATATCTTTATCCTGTGTCCATTTCCACCAAGGACAGACCACCCGGTTAATTCTATAAAGTAACAGCCCAGCCCTTCAACCTGTCTGTTGTATCCTCAGTAAAACTGAGGCTAGAAAGCCTCAAGGATCCTCAATGCTACTGCTGTGATGTCTATTTCCAGGTGGCATCTCTGCCACACAGCAGGCTCACTTTGCCCTCTGCACCATTTAGCAAGAACAGACAGAGCAATTTCAAGAGGACAGGAAACCACCAAGGTACCGGTTCATCAAATCTCAGGCCACTGCCACTGATACATGTGCTAAGCTCTTAAAAATTGGGTGGGTGAGGAGCAAAAACAAACAAGGAATAAACTCTCCTGTTGGAACACAGTTTCAGATCATAAGCCACTGGCTGCTGTGCGTTTATAGGAGATGAGGCCCTGAGGTTCTTAAATATGGACATATGTGAATCAAGAAAGTATGCAGAAATCTGCTGTTAAAGGTGCACTGACTCTGCCAATCCATTGACCTCCAAATCCTTTCCGTAAGACATACTTGCTCACTCTCGCTCTCTTCACAGATTAGTTCTGTCTGCTCCTGGGCGCCTACTCTCTCTTTCTCTAATGTGATTAAATAAGCTCCCTGTCTCTCCAGGCTTGTGCAACTGCCTCTCGCTTAGTCACCGAAGCGCTCTACAACACCCCAAAGGAGTGGAGTCAGCTGAAACAGGAGCGTTCCCAGCTCTGACATGTAAAGTACTTGCACTTGGTGCTAAATAAACTTGGAAAAATGTTCACAATGCAGCTGTGTGCACAAGATGCTGCAACCTCAGGGCAAGAATAATTATACACAAACAAGATACTTAGGATTTATGTTCCCCTCAAATAAAAATGTGCGCTGCTCATGCCAATCTCAGCACTTCATGGTATGCCTGCAATCTAAGGCAGAGGAACAGATTCTCTGCTAGGGTTAACAGATTAGATACCATCGCTGCTTTATTTTCCAATAAACTTTACAGAGTTCTAAGCATTGTGGGTACACATTGCTATGCTTTTCACCATAGGGGGCTGAGGATTCATGGGAGGTCTTTTAAATGCCCTGTTCTGTTAGTGGTATTTATTCGGGCAATTTTCTATTGGCATATGTTGGGGATTCCTTTTCAGAAGTTACAGGGTTAAAGCTGAATCCCACAGGAATGCCAGACCAAAAGAAAACTGAAGAAGTTTCAGGAAACAGGGACAAGTATCCCTAGACTGTTCCAAGCAAAGATTTATCTAACTTTCTCCCTAAATTCTCTTATGAAGGAGAGCGCCAACTGCTTGTGCAAGTAGCCTGTTGCAATGCTTAAGCATCTCTCAGAAGATGACTATTTCTCCTAACAGCCAATGTCAATTAATTTTGTTGCTGACAAAGTCAATCTCTCCTTTTCTCAGCGAACACAGCTACAGATTGATCACTGTCCTCTTCATAATGACTTTTTAATCATGGTCATATTTATCTTCTCTTCCTTCCTGAGAAAAAATGTAAAGCCAATTCCCTGATCCTTTTTGGTTTTGAAACCTCTCAACATTCTTATTGTGCTTTGGATCTGTAAGTGTTTGAATGTACTGCATCAATGGGCAATGCCAAAAAAAAAAAAAAAAAATCAAAGAAACATGTGGAAAGAAGTCTTGACTGCAATGGGCCTCAGATTTCTCAGCAGCCATTCTCCTGGACCGGACTCAGCAGTGAACATATGCAGTGATATTTAATTACACTCCCATGCTCTAACTAATCTCACTCTAAAAATCAAGGGAGACTCTCTTAAAGTTACTTTTATACCTACTTAGCTCTGTGCGGTGGAACTTGAAATGGTATGACTTACAGAGTTGAAAGGAGACTTTATAAGCTTTGTTAAAGTTGCTGCAAACAAGGAAAACTCAACAAACAACTTTCAGGAGTACTTTAGTAAGCAATTGCTCGCTGGCTGGAATGCAAGTTACACCATGTTAGACCCGCTTCATATTTTGCCCCAAGGAGCCAGCAAGCTGGGTGGGAGACCGACAGGCATTCCCACCAGCCTGTCAGGCTGGACAAGCTGCAAGAACAAGCAGTCAGTCTGATATTTTTGCCTTCCCTTTCTCGACCACAACAACAGGGAGGAAAAAGTTAATTCAGCTTTCAACCTTTATATTTAGGTCAAATTCAGTTAAAATTGTAAGAAAAAAAGGTTCAAGAGTTCACCATTTTCTTAGCCAAATAACAATGAAAATGGAATTTGCATTCCTCTGCTTAGAGCACTTACACAGAGTGAAGAGCCAGGCTATGCATGTGATACGTGAGCAGCAGCTGGCTCTTCACGGGAGTCTTCTGGAACCAAAGGAGAGAGGCATAGGAAATGCCTGCCACGCTACCAACTCTAGACAAGAGATAGCTCTCACTATCTCCTTTTCAATGTTCTGTCCGTAGGTGGCCACTATTTCCATGGTTCAGTCCTGCTCCTTGCCATACCCTTTGCTACATGAAAAAAAGAAATATATTAACCAGGCATGGGAAAAAGATGCTAGTCCCAAAACCCACGGCGTGGAGGAAAATGTTATTTTTCCTGCTGGCAATTTTGTTTGGGTTGGCAGAACATGTCATTCTGACTGTGAAATGGAGCACGTGTACTGAGCTCTGTGAGCTCATCTTGGTATCCCTGCCAGTGCCAACTAGTAACAATTCAGAGCTCAGCTTGTTATTGAAGATGAATCCATTACAGCTGCCAGTTACCTGCCAATTTAAACCTTGGTGAAAACTGGTCAGAAATTGGGTGACTTTAGAAATGAATACGTTTTCCCTCGTTTCAAAGGCTCAAATGGGCATATGCAAAAGATACTATCTTCCAGTAGCCCATTTTGCAATTGATTAGAAATTAAATCCTTTGTGCTTGAATCAGGGTGGGGAAAATATTTTGAGACTGCAGTTTGATCTAAATGTTGCTCTTACTTGTGGTTTGGCAAAAGACTCTGAAATGCTGTTAAATCAAAAAGGCAAAGAAAACCTGCAATTGCCGTGTCTCTGCTTATAAAAAAACATTTTAAAATAACCACATGCATCATTCACTACACAGATGCCACATTCTTCCCTACCCTTATTTAATAGCTAGCTGTCAATCTATGTTGAAGAGCAGTTACCTGACATTACCATAATAATGCTTCAAAGCTTCATATTAAAGATGGGTATCTTCTTCCTAGGCAAGCCCATGGCGGGCGGGGGGGGAGGCTTTTCACTCTAGAGTTGCAAAAATGCACTTCTCTAAGAGATGATAGAGTGTAACCAGGCAGGAATGATGATCACAGATACTCCTGACTTCTCTTCACTGTAATTAAGCAGAGAGAGATCAACAAATCTGGGTCTGCATAAGAAAGGTTTCTCACCTCTATTTCTATTAGCTGTGGTAGAGACGAACCTACATGTGAACTGAGACCTCTGGCCATTAACATAACATAAACACTTCTGCCATCTTCCAGGATAAGCATTACGCTTCTCAGGACAGCTTACATACAACCACTTTGATGTTTAGTCATTCTCGAAATGCACTCCTTTCACGTGCTCCTGCTGTGAGCAAACACTCTAATGGAAACTTGCCTGTGTCATGGGTTTGGGAGACGGTGCTGTGTGTACAAGCCAAAAAAAAGAGAAAAATTATCAAAATCTTTCAAACTGAGTTAATTTGATATCGAGTATGGGGAACCAGAGCTGACATTAAAAGCACTATTTTCTGAGCAGGATTGGAAGGATATGGTGGGAGCCAAAGACCTGCTGAACCTCTGGGACACACAATTGCCTCCTATAAGTGTGAGGAATGGTGAGAAATCAAAGCGTGGAAATTCTGTGAAAAAAGGACCAGGTGCTTAGGTGAAAGGGAAATACAACTAAGCAGCAGCTTACCAATATTTAGCACCTTCCATTCCCTCTGCAAGAGAGTAGAGAAGCCCAGGACCAGAGGGTAGTTAGAAAGCAGAAGGCAACAGGTGCTTCACAGGAGAATGTCCAACACCAAACACACAGCAAGAACTAAGCATGTCCTCTCTCCTCCCAGCATGTATTGAGACCCCATCGGATGAGTCCCAGAGCAGAGACTTTCCTTAGGAGCTACTATCAGGAAAGCTATTGACACCAACCTCCATGATCTGCAAACCCCTCAGTGCAACCTCCCGTTGACTAAGCCTTCCAGATCTCAGCTTTTCACTGACCAGAAACTAAATGTTGCAGGAATGTAGCTGTGCCAGTCTTCAGTGTTATGAGACAAGATTACACAGACCTCTGACACATGAGACTACACAAAGGGAAGCCATTAGGAAATGGGGCAAAACCCCAAGTGTCTACGAGAGAAAAAGGAAGGGTAAAGGTAAATTTCCTTCCTGAACTCCCTCCCTCCCGAGAGAGAGAAACCCTGCGACTTGCACTATTTAGCATGAGAAGAATACGCTCCTGGGAACCATCTTCCAGTAGCCCACTATGCAAGGATTTGTCACCCTAGTGAATATCCTTCAACTATTCTTTCTCTGAGCACAGATATAATATCAATGAAGGATGGACAGGACTGACATCTCTCAGCACCTTCCCCCCATATTCCACAGCTGATAAAACTACCTACATGAAAGCAGTGGCACCTACTCAATACTCCAGGACAGAGCATCCGTTCAAGGCAGGGAAGCTCCTTATTCAAGCATAGAACTGTTGTGGGCAAGGCAGAGTATTTATAAATTTGTATGCAATGTTGTTTACTCTGACACAATTGGATTGCTTCATACGAGCGTTTTGACTGAAACGAGATAATGGGAACCCTGTCTGCTGGAAGCCAGCTCGGTTTCAGTTTGAACATATGTATGTATTTAAGCCTTCATGAGGTTTCCCATTGACTCTGCACATAAGAGGAGCTAAGTCAATGAAGAAAGCAAGCCTCAAGAGCTCAGAATGGTATTTGTGAGCTCGCGCCATAACAGGAAAAAAGCAAACACCACAATAGTTTTGGATGTCACAAGCTTCTTTCATAGCAGTTCACTTTACATCTGTGTTTCCCTCTTATTCTGAAAGGGGTTTCTGATGTGGAAGAATGGGGAAGAGCAGGGAAAAAACAGTTTAAGAATACAAAGAAAATCTCTTTTACTTCTTCACATTGAGTTTTTTGTTAGCATATAGAAAAGTTTCTACATCGGAGAAATTAGCAAATATAAAGTAAACAGCTTTTGCTATGAATCGACATAAGACCCATCACACACAAGCAATGTGTGTTCACATGCATGCATGAACATGTACACAAACACACATACTCATTCACATATGCACACGCCCAGAGACGATGACTACCACTCTTTCTAGGGGAGTTTCATCTGCACTTTTGAGAACAGCACTTTTCAGTAAGAACATCCACTTTTGAATCAGTTTTCAAGTACTGGATCTCAATTAGTAATGTGCCTAAGCAGCAAACCTGAATTCAGGTTCAATCCTCTCTCAAGTTTGACCACAAAAGGTACTGTGTCTGGGCTTTCCATAGACCTCTCATAGATCAAAACATGTCAATATTAACTCATCAAACTTGTGGACCAAAACAGTATTAACACAGCTATGAAGAATTAAGTTCTTCAGTCACGAAAAATCAACAAAATAAGTCAGTATTCTATGTATTGCAACAGTGCTTTTCATTAAATGTTTGCACAAAGTATAGCAACCATGACAAAATAATTTGTGGTTTATGCATGTATATAGCTACATTAGACTGTACAGGCCATTTAAATAGTGCATTATGTTAGCAATCATCGTTAGTAACCCTATGTTAAGAAGTGTGGCCAGACACTTCATTAATGCATACACAGATTGCCAGGATATTGTACTGTCTCCTTGCTGCAAAAATATAAAATACAGTAGCAAGACTGAGTGGGGTGATGAAGTCATCTGGCAAATCTCCACTAGGTGATGCACCTAGGAGCAAATGACATAGCATATTCACACCACCCACTGGATACACCACTGGACTGGAATTCAGGTGCAGACAGACATTTCAGTGATCCCCATTGCCCAAGCACGGACAAGCCACAAATCAAACCTAACGTGTTGTATCTTTGGAGGAGGGAACACTATTGCTGTCTGTCTTAACTTTAAATTCTAGCAGGGAAAAAGTACTGGTAGAACTACCAAAAGATAGGGTTGTCCAACATTTCCCATTCTAAGTACCTCATATTTGGTCAACTATAAATTGGCTAAACTTCAGCTATCAGGTGTGAAATTTCCATGGCAGGATCTGCTTCCAACTATTATTTTTTTCCTTTTGAAATTAAGATGGTATAAACAAATCAGCTCCTAATCTTGGGAAACAGAGATTCCTACTTTATGAAAAAGTCCTGCGTAAGCTACTGAAATACAGCCTGCTTTAGTTCTTAGCTCCCAACCTACAGATGATGAAAATGATAAATTCCCTAATAATTGAAGCACTCACATTATACCAGGAAAATATGAGGGCAGATACAAGAGCTCTTGGCTTTTAGGGTCATGTAATCTAAACATTTTTCAACAACTATTACTGGTAAAGGCTAACAACAAAACACAGGTGTCACAGAAACAATCCTAAAAATCATTTAAGGACACAGAGCTGGGGACTCAAGCTTCAACAAAAAGAACCAGTCGCAAGTGGGAAGAAAGAAAAGGTTAATAAGACTGTAACCTGCAATGCCCACTCAGAAAGCTCTTTTATTAAGAGGCAAGTATCAACAAAAGTGAGCAGGAATTTCTGAGAGAGGTGTTTCCTGGCCCTTTTCTAATGCATTTGTCAGATCGTGGAGGACATCACAAGACTCCACATCACTTTAGCAAGAAGGTTAATTTAAATAGCTGTATTTTGTGGGCAAAACAAAGCGTTATGATGCTTTGAGGACAAAAGAAGATATTCACTAACAAGCCAGAATAGAAAAGGAACAAGCAAGTGATGTATTTATTTTACCAGCTGCTTTTTTTTTTCCCACTACAATTTTTGTTTTCTAAGAGAACGTTGGTTTTAATCCTTTTCTGCGATTACTTTTCAGATCAATTCTTTCCTGGCTGTTCTGCCCCTCCCTCCTCCCCCAAATCTATTCCCCCCACCATGAGGAGAGGCCAAGCCCTACCACATTTGAGTGGAATGTTGACGCCCACATGGGTGGGTGCAGACTTAGCCAAAACAAGTCCTTGCATTCCTTAGGATGTCAGCCCCCTTCTGCTGGCTCTTTCCTAATATCTTATTAATAGCTAAAATCTCTCTCCCAAATCAGCCTTCCCCATTCTTTCACAGTGGAAAAAACAGAAACAAAAAAACTTCCTTAAACAGGTGCCCAGGCATATTTATAGCAAAGTATTATGCTAGTTAGACAATTACAGTTTTTCAGTTGCCCAATTTAAATTCCTATAGGTACCTAATAAACCATCAAATGAAGAAGAATTACCAGTAAATAGCAATTACCTTGAAAGAACAGTACTTTAAATATTAAAGTGACACTTCATTAGTTATGCTGGCAAACAGGTCAGTTTGAATCAAATGGCTATTTTAAATTAGTGGTCCTATTGCAGACGTGGGGTGTAATTTTTATTACCAAATACCCAGCCAAGCTAGTGACCTTAAAAACATTACTCAAGAAATGGTTGAGAGTTAATTAGAATACTGTGCCAGGGGAAAAAAAAAGAATAGTCTTGAACATCTCTGAATTCTTTCCAGGAAGGTGTTTTTAATAATGACAGTAGTTTACTCCATTTAAAGGTCCATATCCTCAAGTCAAAATGTACGCTTTTATGAAACAGCAAAATATAAGACTAGGAAAATATTTCCATCCCTTTTCTCAAACTGCAGTGAAATATTTTCTTAAGAAATGAAATGAAAAGCCTCCAAAGCATCTATAACTTCAGAACTGCATCTCTACTACAGGACATCAGCTAAAAACTGACTCCCGATAGAAGCTTATACTGATATTTTCTTTTGCTGCGCAAGTTGAAATGAGGGCAGGAGGGAAACCTACAGATAAATGTAATTTGACATTTATCACTTCTCATTTTTAGCAATCTATGGTATTAGAACTCATCGCAAAATCAGTTGGCTAATGTACATTTTCTTAGTTGCAGTCTCTCTTTTCTGTAACGTACACCAGAGAAAAGAGTTTTCAGACTGATAATTCAGGCAACTGCTACCTGTAATTCCACTGCAAGACTCTCATTCCTGTATTTTCATCACTCCTGAAAACTGTGTCTCTAACCGTTCTCAACAGAAATTACAAATAAACTGGCACAATGCAAAAGGAATAGAAGTCCCAGCACGGATTGTTTCTTTTAGGCTTCTGCACAGATATGTTCACTCCACATTCTCCTTTTCATCCCTTCTATTCACCTACTTTCATCCCAATTTCTATGCAACATTTTCATCAGGTATTCCTCTTTACACAGTCCCATCCAGTGTATTCCGTGATGGCAGTAACCTCAATCACAAGCAGCTGTGGTTCTTAAATTCTGCCCAGCTAAGTACAGCATTTTAGTTTTTTTAATGCCATAGCTGGGGAGAATTTGCCAACTACTTACTAGACACAAAAGAAAGAACATGATACTATGAGTCATAATGGAGGACCCATGAGAACTGCCATAACTACACTACAGTTCAACATAACAGTTAATTCCCTCTGAGGTAGAATGACTTCACACAGAACTCAAAGGAAGATTCAAAATGAAGGTTGAATTTGGGTAGAAAAATGTAGGTAATCTTTCTGTCCAAAAATGGAATCCATTCATTTCCAGGAGGTACGCCTGGTAGAGGTACAGGGAAGATCCACAGCCTTGTGAAAAATCTTCGAACTCCAAAACTGTTAGAGATCTGATAAAGGATTTGGGTATCAAAGGTGGAACTTGGAAGGAATTTACTTACCTGAGAAGGGGAGCCCTGAGATCTGGCCCTTGCTCCCCTGAGCTTTACATCAAGCAATAAAATACGTGAACAGTTCTAGAAGCAGGCATCAAAATCCTGGATTCCTCCTCCTTGGCTGAGTTCCCTAACCACGAGGCTACAAAGGCAAACTTCACTACATGCTCTCTATGGCTCCCTTGAATTATTGCCTGACTAGAGGAATAGTTTTTGCAGGAGCAGCGGAGAACGTTCCCACACTTCCCTTGGAGATGGGAGGCAATGGTCAGAACACTTCAAGCAAAGTGGGGAACTGGACTTGGATCTCCCAGGTCTTGGATGAGCTCCAGCCACTAAGGTGGTGTATAAAATGTGAGAATACAGCTCTTTCAGTCAAATTTTAAGAGAGTAGCTAGACATCTTCAGTACTTTGGCACCAAAGCTGTGGAAACCTATCAACAAGAGAGACTTCAGGTCTCTGGACCTACCTCTTCAGGATATCCGGTGGGTGCACGGAGTCATGTTTTATTGGAGCATTGTGTCTGGTGCCCTAGCCCAAGAGAGTGGTAAGATTTCAGGCATATTCCTGTTTTCAGTATTTCTTTTAGCATGTACCTGGCACTTCTTGAGCCTGTTGGCTGTTTTGGATCCCATTCTGAAGTGTTTAACTGTCCTTAATTACTATACAGGGCTCTAAAGCACCAGACACCAAAGGTCTGGACTGCACTCAAGGTCATTCAAGGCAGACAGCTGCAGAACATAGGTCCTCCCTTGAATCCAGACCTATGTGCCTGATCCTGCACTCCATTGAGAGCTTTGCCACAGATTTGAATGGGCATAGAATCAAATTCATTCCAGTCTCAATGGAGCTCTGAGTATGCACAGAGGTCGACACAAGAGCCAAGTGAGGACCTACGATTGACTGTACGTGATTATTTTTCCGTGTATTCATGTCCACTGAAAGCTGTCCAATAGCATCTGAGATTGATGAAACCAGATACTATAGCCAAAGCAGCAAACCCTGGAATGCTTCTGAGCACCCAGGTCTCAGCCTCAGCCTTGTCCTGGCCCCATCGAGGAATGATACCCACCACCGAAACCATCTTGATTGCTTCAAAGAAAAAGAAATTTGGTTCACTTGCTGGACAGGCAGAAGAACAAGGTACCAGAACATGTCATGCTGTGCACCCATCACTCAGTTTCATCTTATCCAGAGAGGGTAATAGTATGAAGCCAACCAACACCCCATTCCAAAAGGATCTCGCCACACTCTGCATGGACCCAGTGACTTAGATCCATTAGCACGGCCCTCACAAAAAGCAGACTGCAGAGTCAACAAGCAGTACTGCTCAGTTGTCCTACTGCCCAGATCACTTAGGGAAAAAAAAAAAGCCAATTATTTCAGATTAACTGTGGACTTGGCAGCCTAATTTAAGACTTCACACTGGAAAATGAACTGCAAAGTACAGCTGTAGGAAATAAGGCCCTTATAATCGAAGAAGTTAATTTGTTCATTTCAGCTGAGTAGTCATCGAAATGCCTATCTTGTACAAATATTTGTCTGATATATTGATATACAAATATAATTCCAGTATATTAGCTGAAGCACTAATTAGATTAATAGCTATATTTGCTTTGAAAAGGTCTCCCTTGCTGAAATCAATTAAAAGTGCATGATGAAATTTCATTAAGCTCTACAATATGTTTTTCCATCAAGTGCAAAGTTACTATCTTCCAGCTATCTTATTACAACAGTGCATGATAGGACTCCCAACAGATTCAGAAATCATTGTGCCAACACTGTTTTGTACCTCTTTATCAGTAAGCATGGATTTCCACCACCTCCCACCCCCACCTCCTGAGGGAACACATTTGCCTTGCATGTGAACAGTGCTGAACTTGTGAATGCAGGATTAAATTTACTGAGGGATATACCTGTGGTAATCTCAACCTCACACTGCCCAGGAGGGTTCCCTTGTACAAAGCAGCACATGTTTCATTCTGCATGACCTGGGTCACAGGCCCTCCCTCCAGCAACCCACACCATGATGGGTGATAACCACCATCCCCTTTGCATCTGGCAAAGAGTATGCTATAAACTATGAAACAGAGAAATAGGGCCTTTACAAACGTATAGGTATTTACACGTTGCTCAAGAAGTGCTGCCACAGGGCTAAGGAGCACCAGAAGCAATGGACAGAGGCCCAGGCTAACCTGAGGGACTCAGAAGTCAAAGAATGTATACGCCTCCTTCCCCAGAACAATCACTAAATTTAGTGCTGGGAAGAAGAGCAGAAGGCAGAAGAGTTGTGAAAGGAGGCAAATTGATGCTCAAAGAGAGAAGAGATGGAAATGCCATTCCTAGAGCCAAGGATGGTGCCAACAATTGCACCTAGAGAGACAATGATCTGTGGCTGTTCCTCTTCCCAGCGTCCTTTCCATTCTCACTTCCTCGAGCCTCAGTCTAAACAACCCAACTGGTTTGTCACAACCACATGATTTGGGAAACTACGTCAGTTCTTTGCTCCTGAGCTTCCTCCATGGCTTGTCTCTGTTTCTTCAGATTGCCAACACACAGATATTGCAGTGGTGAGCACAGAAGAAAACCTTTCATAAGCTAGACCAGCCCTGCCAAACAGCAGCAGGTTTTATTCTAGGCTTATACACCTGAGGCAACAAGGTCCCAATCCCAGGTATTCTGCACTTCTGTAATAATTTTCGTGCTATTACTCTGGCTGTCTCCAATGCCTGAGACCCAGAAGGAAAACAATAGGGTAGGAAAAGAAAGACAAAAGGAATGCCAGCAGAGATGTGGCCCAGAGATACTGTAAGAAGGTAGATCTCTGTGCTACAGATTTGTGCTCTTCCTGAGAACAGGGAATTAGAAAGCACCTGGTAAAAGTAGGATCCTTACAAATATAAAGAGGCCAAAATGAGGTAAGACACCTGAGTAGTTCTGGAGTCAAGAGTCTGATCTCACACCACTGAAATCTGAGGAGCTGGCCTATATGGCAAAAATTAAGCAGGTGCCTAAGTACTTAGTCTGAAGAATTGACTCATGCTGTAATTTTGCCGTTCTTAGCTTGTAAGCGGAACAGAACCACTTTCTTCACTGAGACCCCCTAAAAAAAAAAAAAAAAGCAAAGAATTATGTATTTTACTAAGGGCACAAAAATGCATTTAACATTTCCTAATATAAACAAGAACTGGCACTTTTATAAAGCCAGCCAAATATAAGTTAGGTTTTTCAGATATATTTAGGACACAGTGAGAAATATGTCACCACTTGTGAGGAGTTTTATTCCCTCAACGGCACTACCACCCACCTAAGTCTGTCCATGTGTTGGTGTGGAAGAGTGCTGTGTCTTCCCGCAACACTCATGTCGGAATTAAAATACCTTGCATTGTAGACACATTAGGAGTGCTTTATCATGCTCAGCTGATGCACACAGTAGCTCATTATGATTGGGTAACTCAGCCATTAAGCTCTACAATAAGCCCACGCTGAATCCTAAAAAGGGAGCCATATATAGGCTATGGAGGTGTTGAGTAAGAGATTTACTGTGCTCTACATAATTAATTTTGCCTTCAATCTTTCCGGCATTTTTAGCAAAGCTGCTAGCTGAACACGCTGAATAATTATAACCCTGGTGTAATTTCATCGAGCATCTACCAACTCAATAGAGCCCTATTACGTTCAGACTGTTCATGCCCCTTCCCCAAAGAACAACTGAAAATCCTTCAGCCTAGGTACAGAGCAAAAATACAGATTTTTTTTTTTTTTTTTAATTTCTTTTTTTCTCCACAGCTCAGGCTCCTGGTTACTCTGGACCACAGTTAGGCATTGCAACGGACTCTGCATCCTCCATCACCTATGTTAGCAGTTGCCTACTTTCTCACTCCCAGGCAGTATGGAAGCAGCAGCTTTTGGACAAGAATGCGGTGGGGGGGGAGGCGCCCAAAAAAAACCAAAATAGAGGGGAGGGAAAGAAATAGCAAATGAGTGAGAGAAAGGGAGACTGGGACCATTTGGGCAAAGAAACTGGAGTTGAAAGCCTGTAAAGAAAAAGGCCTGACCAGAATCGGGTCAGCTGGTAGAAGGAATATGCTGCACCAAACGCAAGGGATGAGGCGAGCTCACAGCCAGCTGGTCAGAGGCCAGAATGAGGAGCCAGGCAGTGGTGGAGAAAGGGAGGAGATGTGGGACACCAGTCTGGCACTACTGGAAACGAGAATGATTGCAGGCCCCAGTGACAAAGGCCAGGATATGGGGTTACCTGGCTTAGCTGCATGAGGGTATCATTCTAATGTTGCATTATAGCATTTTTGTTTCTCTATCCTACCTCAAAATACAAACCAACGCTTTGCTGTAATTCTTTATGTTAAAAAAAAAATCATTTTCAGCTGGCAAAGTCAAGGTTTAAGACCTTAAAAAGCAGCAGCGCAATGTTAATGTGTCCCTCTTGTACACTAGGCATCCTAATACAGCCTGTGTTAAGATGACTACTTGCTATTCTTTTCCCCTACTTATTCTTGTGTGTGTGTTTTCTTTCATGGCTGTGGTATGGATCTTTCCAGCATGTGTCTTTAATTCATAAATATTTGGTAGGGCTGTTTCTTCCCCCACTGATTATGAGTGCAATTGAATGTATTTTTTCAAATGAAGTACTTAATATTCATTACCAATGTCATTCAGAGCTCTAGATTGCAGCTCAGATTCATATGTACACCTGCTACATCAGAGAATTTTTTTAATGGGATCTCCCCCTCTGTTTAAAGATTGCTCAAATATCATAACGAGTGATCCATTTAAATCCCATCATATTGAATGATATGTTAAATGACTCACCTGGTAACCTTTGAACACTTCAGAGAAGTGGAGGAATGAAGAGCAGGTGCTTATCTCAGGATAGCAGGGCTACTGCTATGCTTTTTGCAGTTTGTGATGGGTACTTACAGCTGTGGTTTTTTCCTGAAACTAAAAGCAAAAAACAGATAGGCCTGTATAAATAGAGAATCTTATGAGTTTCATAGTTTTAAGCCTAACTAACCAAAAAGCATAGCCTCACTTGGGAAGAAAAGAGATGAGAATGCTAGGAAGTGAAGCATAAAGCCCAGTATAAATTGTGTGACTGCATGCATTATATAAGCAAAAATGATACTTCATTAGAGAGAAGACATAGTTTGTATGAGGGATAGGAGTTCTCTATGACAAAACCAGCTACACACATTAGCAAGAGGGCTATTCAGACAAAAAGGACACGTGGACCTGATCAGCTGAAAACACTGAAACACCTATATTATTTTCATCACCTGCAACCTGGGTGTGTGTGTGTGTGTGTGTGTGTAGGACAGACAAAAAAAAAAAAAAAAACCACAACCACCCCACAACCCCTTGGGGACTATGACATTCCATTGACTTTACCCACCGCTGAGGGGAAATTTTGGCCCCCACCAGCAATCCACTGGATACCGACCAAGGGAGACAGCTGGGGAAGTTTTGGCTGAATTTATCACCAAAATATATCTTCTACAGGGATTAAGCAAGTAAATAGATAGATCAGGTCTTGGATAAATAAACACCTCATCATTTGTCATCTCCATTTGTCAGCAGTTTGCATTGTGTTTCTCTCACACACTTTTACATAACTCAAATAACTGAAGCATATTAAGAGGGTTGTATCTGTTCTAGACTCATGACACATTTATTTCTTTTCTGGGCACTAATTTCCCCCAACTGTGCCTCAAACAGAACAGCTCCCCGGCAGCCTCTGTATAGATTTTGTTTCAGCATCTGATTACAAAAGGACAAAGGCGGAATTTGACTTGAGGAGGAACCGGGAAGATGAAATTCCCTTTACAAGATTATGTGGAATGAAGACATGTATTTAAAATACTCAGGAAGAGAACAGAGTGGAAAAGAAACCCCCCAGGGTATGATTGCCCAGAGCTTAGGATAGGTGCAATGAAAAAAATGTTATAAATCAGTGACAGTTTTCAAATTATGGATGAATAGTCTATTAAAAAAATAGTAGTGCTCCACTTCTTGGGAGGTTTAAGAGCCTTCATCCTTGTTTATGTTGGGGATCAGCCCTGATTTCAGCAACTGATAACCAGCAATTGGTTTGCTCCGATGTGACCTCAACTGCAAAGAGGCAAAACCCCTGGGGAGCTTCCAAACTAAGTTTCTCTCATTATACCCCAAGGAGGGAAGGGGATGTGTCCCTCCACTTCCACGGAAACAGGTCTAGCATCCCACGCAGCAAGGACAAAAGCAGGGGACACAGCAGTGCTTCAGCAACCCAGTCCAATCCAGGGATAATGAAGGGCACTAAAAGGACCCTTGGGTAACATAGTTAGGGGAGAAACTGCTTGGGTCCATTCAACCTAATGGACCACGTAAAAGCTGACCATGGTGACATTTCTCAAAGAGTGCTAATTGTCATCACAAGTTATCAGCAGTAGCTGCACTTCAGGAATTTGCTTTACAATCCTTTTCAAACACCTCCTAATCAATTTTCCTGGCACATCCTCAAATGTTCTTCCTGAAAGCATACCAGGTGCTCAAAAAAATATAAAAATAGCTCATCTGGGCCAAGCAAAGGTCCACCCAGACCAGTATCTTGTCTTGGATGATGGTCAACAGGTACAAGATGAAGACAAACTCGTGGTGATACAGGTGGAAGACTGTCACTGCTGATCTAATCCAGCTAATGCGATCGAGCAAGCAGGGCTCTGTCTCATTGGGTGAAATGCCTAAAGCACAACAGGCAAGATGTGTTTCACCGTCAAATTCCAGGAAAGCATTGTGCAAACACTCTGCGTGGGAAGGCTGTCTTTACATGGCCCATGTGACTGAGCACAGTAAAAGTGTCCCAAGTCTCTCCCCGGTGTAACTGCATCGCACCCAGTGGGCTTACACCAGAAAAACTGACTTACAAACCTAATAATTTTTCATGAAGCGATGGTCAATGGGGCAGTAGCAAGAAAGAGATGGGGAGAGAGGGGTCATTCCTGAAACTGAAGTGAAATTCTTTGTTACTAGATCTGTGCTCTGGACACCCGAGGCCTGAATCAGCTCTTGTACCCATTCACCTCACATCACCCTACTGACATTAGTAAATTAATCCCGAGGAAGGTAAATGTAAGACCTGTGACAGACATGACTGACCACCCAAGGCTGGCAATATCTGAGACTTTTATTTATTTCACATAAAGCAACATGAAGGAGCTAGTCTAAAGCCCAAAAAGCACATAGAGCACAACTGCCAATGACTTGGAAAATAGCATTTCAAAGCAGCAGAGAGGTTTTATACCCTCAACATTAATCTAATGGATTATCTACCTTTAGATGATGTTGTTCCAAAATACTGCTTCAATACCTATGTATGAGTAGCTGTGCCACTGATGAATAAACACCTTTTCGGGAGCCGGGGGGAGAATCCATATAACATCTCTATAGTTCATATAATACCCTCCTGGGCAAATATTCACAGATGAGCAATTAGGTCAGGTGGTCTGTGTCTTTTCCCCTCGAACAAAAATCAATATATTCAGCTGCAAACTACCAACTATCAACATTTCTCACAAACCACGATATAAATCTTCTCAGCTGACTTTCTCAGTTGAAAATGGTGTTGAAAGCACTGTTAAACACTGCTAATAGTTCCAAGACTTCCTTGGCTTTCGCCCATCTTGGGGGTCTTGCCACAGGACAGTCAGGATTTGTCTATTAGCCTCTTGTTGGATCTGAATGAGATGCTAGCACTAGACAAACAACAGGGGAATGACACAAACAATGAAACAAAATAGAAGTATCTCTTCCAAGAAGCCTTTCAAATATAATCCAGTGAAAAAGAGCTGAGTAGAAAGTCAACAATGTAATTCATTCATACACTTCCCCAAAGACAAACATGGAGCATAGAACTGGTGTTTTTTTCAGTTTTGGTTTGGTTTTTTGTGCTTTTTTTTAAAGTGTGCAGTATAACGCACACACACACTAACAGGAACTGCTTTGTCTGATTTGGCACTTGATCGTTGATTCCTGTTCTGTGGACTGGATATGGGAATAAAAATGACAAATGAAGAAAACAAGCAGTCCTCTGACTTCTGCAACTCTCGCTGTAAAAAAAGAGACAAAAATGATACTCCAGTGAACTGCAGGCTCACTGCAGTGAACTTTAAGGCTCTTATGGCTGCTAGGTAAATCCAGAAGTAAAGAGAGGAATCGCAGCTTACTCAGTTCTTCCACTGGGAGAGCTGTCTGGCAACGTTGCATCATCTGACACAGGATTTTGTCCCAAATACATCAATGAGAGATGAAGCTTCGTGGTACTCAAGAGAACAGTTGTACCTAGAGGGCACCTCAAAGCTAGAAGTATACAAGTAAACTGAAGCACGAATTATGCTTCTCTCTCTTTGGTTATGTTATCCCAACCACATTCAGTAAACAAATACCAGCACATCTTGAAATCTCTAACCCTGTGCCAAATGCAGTCCCAAAGGTCTATAAGACATGGGTTAATGAACTAGCCAAGTGCAAGATGATGTCTAACTATCATTTCACATCAGGCTGACATCTGCACATCTACTGGGCATGTTGATGGTAAACACAAACTTCTTAGCAGAGATACTGATGAATAATTCTTTATTGCCGCTAAATTAACAAAGATCCCTGACGCAGTTGAATAGTACACTCATTAGACAAGTATAATAGATATGCTGCAGGGGTAAGATGAAGGACTCTAATTATCCTAATTTGGTCAAGACTGTTTGAATATCTTGCCTTTAGAGAGCAAAGAAGCCTAAGGGAATTTGGTCCCAAATCCCACATCTAAATTCTTTAGACTTATTTAAAAATCTAGTTCATGAACCTTGGAGTAAGTCTCCTAAATATCTTTCGAGACACCTGTCTGAGTGTCTGAGGGCTTAGTACCTAGCCACTCTGTGGATGTTCAGCATACCTGAGCAAAAATGGCTGCCCAAATAAGGAAAATGTGGAGGACACAGTCAACAGTGATTCACTAGGTTGACATTCTCTCTATTGTTGTTCAAGTCCTCACAGAATGGGGTGGAGAATTAGGGAACTAATAAGCATAAGGTCAATGAGCTCTTCTACGAGCAACACAACTGATGAAGCTGGGTTCCCTGCAGATGTATGCCCTACTTCCCCCAATTACAACCACTTTCCTTTGTAATTATGGTATCCCTCAGTTCCCTTCCATGTGCTCATCTGTTAGCCTGCACAAGCAATAGCGCATGCTGCATTTGGAGCTACATGTGTTGACTGGTCAGCGGGCTGTGGTCTTGGGCTGGGTAAGGGATTGATCATTAAGGCTAGTCCTTCATTTTAATAGGAGGGAATAGAGCATCCCAATAGGAATAAGGCATTAATAGGAGTCCCTCTTTTCCAACCAGCTATTGACAGTCATTAAAACTGTACAGAAAGGAATAAAGAAAGGCTTTTTGTCATCAAGTCTTGATTCCTAGGAATCAGACATTGTGTAAGCTGAAGCAGAATTATTGTGAAACGGACAAATGGATGTCTTCATGAAAACAAAGTCAAAGGGCTATTCAGAGAAGCCCATTTTCCTGTTCTTAAAGCTAATTTGATTAGTTGCCCTAGAGGCAGGTTTACTTACCATCAATAAAAATATCATAAATACTTTTCATTTTTAAGTCTCTGAGTTAATTCAGTACCATCTGAGCCACCCCCACAGAGAACATGGATCCTGGCAACAAAGGTTTCTTGTTGCCAGCTCCCTACCAAGTGTTATAGAAAAAAATGCATTTTTTTCTGACTGAGCATCATGCAGAGCACATTCCAGATGGCAAGGGAAGAAATGGAGAAGACCTAGTCAGCAAGGATTTAACTGGGGAAGGTGCCTTGCACCCACAAATTTGACAGGATCCAACAGGAGCTGCACCACCCATCAGAAATTCCACAGATCAAGTTTCTTTAAAAGAAACCTGTGAACATCTTGCTAGAATATCTCCTATGAAAAGTATAAAAATGGAAGGTGACAAACCAAAATTCTAGCAATCTATCAATCAGTGGCAGAACGATAATTTAAGGTTTTCATTTATTACCTTCTGGCATTTTTTTGACTATACAGTATCCAGCACAATGCGATCCAGAATGCTATTCAGTGTTTCTAGGTACTACTGTATTACATACAGCATATCCATCATCAGAGAAGGGCACAGAATGGCTACACACTAAGACCATCAAAGCATACAGCCGTCTCCATCACAATAAGAGGTCCTCCTTCAGTTTGTTAGATTAAGGACATTTGTGTTACACTCATGAATCTTTACGGCAATAAATATTTCTTACACCTGGCAATGTGGTTACAATGGCAAATCTTGACTTAATCCTGTCCCTCGTGCCCATAACCTCAGGTAGAGGCTCTGAAGGCTGAAATAAGCCTAGCATGTTTTCAGGCATCTAGTTCACTACAGTTTGGATGCTTTGTCTATCTGTCTTACCCGCTGGTTGTCCTAATAAGCAGTACTGCAGTGTTGGCTACATGATTTCCACAAATCCAAAGGGATTTCATTGAACACCAGTAATGAAATGCAGAAACAACTTTAAGAAAAGTCAATGCAAGGATAGTTTTGATTCTTAGCTGCAGCATATGGGTAAGAGGAGAGAAAGGCCTTTATATTTTCATTGAGGCTATCTAATTTTGTGTCTTGACTCCCAACACAGGATTATGTCACTTGAACAGCTGGTAAAGTTACTGCTACTCCAGCATCTGAGCACCATTGGAGCATAAAGGCTGTGACTATCTTCTCCGGATCTCCTGAGATACTCCACACAAACGGAATACATTTCTACATCCATCTATGCAGGAATAATTTTTTATTAGTCAACTTTACATTGTCTTTCACAGTGCCACGAAGTGACAAAACTGGAAGAGAGAACAGCACCTAATGATGTCAATCCCTAGTAAGAGCACCAAGAAGCAAAATCGGATCAGCCTGTTATATTAAACAGCTGAAGGATACGATTAATTCAGTGACATGGCTAGGAAACACAAGATGGTAAAATGCAATAGGTAATTTACCCCAGAGTCTGTCAGGGTGCTCACTACAATCATGGATGCGAAGATATATGCTACTGATGAATTTAAGAAAGGGAGGAACCATTCTATGGATGGGACCTGCAGGGAGAATTTAAGCTTCTTATCCAAGGGTGTAAAGCAATCCCAAAGAAGTGCTTGGGAAGGGCTGTTCCTCATGTCCACAGCCATGAACAATTGTGTTGCATATTCTTCCCCTTATACCCAGCAACATTTGAACCAGCATTCCCTGCACATTCAGTGACCAGGGAGGAAGGGCGACCACAGGACAGAGTATCGGCAAAGTTAACTACAGCAGAGGTAGAAGTGTGGAGGATTGAACCAGTGGGACTTTAGCCGTCTGTGAACCGTAGTGCCTTAAATTTAGCTACAGGCAGGATACCAGGCTTGAAATCTTAATGATCTGCATTGATGTAGCAGATGTCATGTTGCTAGAGAAAACAAAGAGCAGGGCAGAGCCCCTTGAGGCATAACGGGAATTCTCAATAACAGCAAATCCACTCTCGTCCGAAGGAAAGTTTCCATGCTGTATGGAGCTCTCGCCTTCCCTAGCAGTAGCTGGTCATTCAGCTGGGGACCTTAGAAGACAAGAACACTGCACATTGTGTAACTGTGAAATTTCATTACACCATTAGAGCCGATGACAGAATTCACAATTTATTATAGGGCTAGGAAACCAATACAAGCTTTCTGTTATGAGCAAAGCTAAAATCAGACTGGAACTTTTCCCAGAGTACGGGATGAACAAGAGGAGCCTGAAGCTGAGTTGTCACCACCTTCAAATACAGATGACTTAATTAAAATAAAAAAGAATATATCTGATTTGACTGTTTTTCCCCCTTACCCCAAAGTCAGCACATTGAAAAGCTAACACAATTTATCTTACTGAAGAAGCACATGTCCAGGTGAATCCAAGGGAGGGGCTGTAGAGGCTTGGTAATGAACCCTTCTTTGTACAAGTTGGGAGCCTAGTTCCTCCTTACGCTCTGACTGCTCTCTGCTGTATTAGGATTAAACAGAAGCCTTCAGCTGGGTGTAAATACCATTTATTCCCTCACTGAGGTTCCTCTACGCTGCCACAGCAATGCAAGTTGCTTTACTGTTGGTCCATACCAGTAAAACAGCAGCAGTAGAAGTACACCAGCCAGGGATGAGGATCAGTCCTAGCAAGGATACAGTTACACCAGTATCAGGGCATCTCACACCAGCAGAACTTATTCCACTCCCTCAAATAGAATAAGATATCCCTGGAGAAGCACTTTCATCTCTGGACAGATCTGTCCACCCTGTGTATACTATGCACCCCGCAGAGG
>WAAD01009605.1:0-18150 GCA_013389945.1 Fregata magnificens
AGCAGCCAAGAGTAAGATATCACAGTGTAATTCTCACCAACTGAGTCTTAAATCCCTAATGACCTAATTAAAATTGGTCTAAAGAATGCTGTAGTTATTTTTGCTTCTTCAGGTAACTCAAATTCTGTAAGACAATAGGTAACATTAGGTATTAATAGACATCATTCCAACCATAACATACAGTGTACAATTTAGATATGAGTTTAGATGAGAAGAATACTAGATTTCCAAATGCCTATAAAATACAGAATAACAAATCATATATTGGCTGTATTTACAAGCACTTCCATCCTTGTTGCACTTTACACAAATTAAATAGTGAGATTAAATTTAATGATGGATCTTGATATTCTGAAATTTTATTTTATTGTGATTGGGAAAAAAAAACCCGTTTCTTTCTCTGCAGCTAAATAATTGTTTTGGAAGCAAACATTTATAATGCTTTTTCTCACCAAAAAAAAAAGGTATTTCAAATACTGTCCAGTTTATGAAGTATCCAAGTATCCCTCATAATGGGAAAAATCCAATTAGTAGATATTTTCTACATATGTAGAGAGACTTGAGTCATAGAGGTTTTTAAGATCTTTCCATAAATACCAATCAAAGCAACAAGTGACATTTACATTTCTCAAATATTTTAACATGTGTGTTTGCAGCAATTGAATGTAATATAACAAAGTGAAAAAAAAATAGCCAGTGCGATGGGCACTATAGCAATCTTTATGCTTCCACGTTAAAGGACAAGTCTGTACTGGCTATTAATTTTATATCTATTTACTTTTTCAAGGTATCCCCCTGCTTCAGATATTTTATGAAATAGACATGTGACCAGCCGCACCAGCTAAATAAAACAGGCACAAAGAGAGAAGTGGGGCAAGGACATAGTAAAACACACATCTTTTAAAGTTTATTGGTATAATGGCACTATAGACTGACCAGTTCTTCATTAACCCACCTGCCATGTACTGGTCATTATTCATCCACAGCACTGTTACCCTTGGCTGCCATGCATGCAACCCGATCCATCTGCATAAGTACTATAATCCAAATTCTGAAACAGCCGTTGAGATGAAAACCCCAAAGACAATCCAGAAACAAAAACACGCTCACATGTTCCCGTGCTCCCTCTCCAATTAAAGAAATGAATTCACCGAGTCAGCCATAACAGGGGAGAAAAGATTAGGCAACACAAGGAAAAAGAAACAACAGGAAAATTGTTCTAGAAGGAGCATTGGACACAGCTATCATTAATGTTTCAAATTAGCACAAGTTATCTCCATCCAATTGTACTCATGACGCATGCTGCAAGTGAAAAATATACAATATATTCTCAAAACCAGATTGGCTTGCCTTATCCACATCTGCTGAAATGATACATTTTCAACATCTGGTAGCTTCTTCCCAAGCCCCAAAGCAAATGGAACCCAATAAACCTGTGGTCTTTACTCTTCTTATTTCCGATTGACTATGCCAACTTAATCTGGAGTTGAAAGCTTGGATCCATTACATACCTTCCTCTGGCTCCTAAGTATCATGGAACCTCTTCTCTCAAAGACAGCCTTTAAATTCACATGCTTCCTAACAAGGGGTAACCAGTTAGTGGGTTGAAAACTGGAGGCATTAAATGCCAGGAGAATAGCCATGTTTACTCACCTTAATATCACTATTTTAAAAGGATAATAGTAAAACCCAGACTGATTTAATATCCTGTAGCTTTATTGGCCAGTTTGATTAAGCCACTACGTCCGCAATGTCATGGCCTACAGTAAGGAGATGTGCTCTGCAGATTCATGATTTACTGCAAAGAATATTTTCAACTTTAATACCTTAGTGAATTTCAAGGTATGACTGGGGCTATTTTCCTACACAATACAGCTTAAAATTTGCAATAGATACTAGTAAAAGATCTAATGTCCCTAGAATGTGTACTGTCTATACACATATAGAATTAAATAAGAAAAAGCTTATGAAACATCACTTTCATACAGGAGTCTAGAATCTTAAGTCTTACATATAACAACAGTGGACATTAAAAAAAAAAAAAAACCACAAACCAAAAAAAACCCCACACACAGAAAAGACATTACAGACAGAAAAGATGAAGAAGATGCATTTATGAGAATACAATGTGTTAGCATTGCCCTCCCTTTTATAATTAATTGCTATCCTAACCTCCATGCAACTAAAATTGAAATAGTAAAATATTCTAGCGCACTGTAATATTATATACGTAGACCTGTGAGGCATTTCAATTTATTTATGTTACTATAGTTCTCATAAGCTGTTTTCTGCACTAGAACATGATAAGATTTCTGTAGTGCCCTCCAGTTAATTGTTTGAACAAATGAATATTTTGCAATGCTCCTTTCATTCTTCTTCTTACAATCAGATTGCTTTTCCTAAACCCTTGAAGAATTTAAGCAAAGATATCCTACCTGAAGTGAGAGCGTAGAGTCTTTTCAGTTCTCTTGAGTGTGCCAATCTTAAAGATCCTTTAAACAGAAAACCTAAAGGGTCACTCCTCAACAGCCATCATGATCACGCAACACAGGCCAGAAATACCTGACAGATCCCCAGCCGAAGAAAGTCGAGTTACTGACGGATGGGTAACGCAGCTCCAGGACAAACACCTCCCCTCCTCAACTCACACAAACCACACCACAGACTGGGTGGCTACTGAACTCAAAGCAACAGTCTCTGAGAAATGTACCTGGTTTGGAGTGGAGAGCAAATTTCCCTGCAAAGAGCTGCTCCTGTTCCTCAATGGGATACACTTACAATGAATGTTTCCTCCTCTGGGCCTTAACAGAAACTGGAACCATTTTACCTTTTCGACTGGCTAAAGCAAACCCAAAATATGATAAACTTTTACAGAAACTATGCACTGTCAGCAGAAAAGAACAATCTAAACATTCCGGAGCACAACTTTAGCAGATAGCTAGTTTAGCATCTCCTACCAAAATCAAATTTCTGGAATACCTTGGCACAGAACAATTTCTCATTCAGCTGCTTACCAATTTCTTAAACCCCATCCCCCCGTCCTGTCCCCCTTACGTTTCCCTTTACAGTGAATCAGAATCCAGGGGCGGCAACATTCAAGTGTGATTCGGACTGAGCTATAACTAATTCACCTCAGTTTTCTGTTACTTTTGCTACCTGGCAGCTACTGTCCTAATCATGAACTTAAACTGCTTGTTTATTCAGCTACCAGTGGGGGAAGAAACAAAAGAACCCCAAAACAAAGCAAAAAGAGAAAAACAACCAAAAAAATCCATTTTGAAATACTCTCTCTCAAGAGCCTCCTACACTAAACGCCCCTACAGCTGACAGTTTTGTGCAGCACAAAGATTAATAATTTTCAAAACCTGACATTTTCCATCTGAATCGCATGCTACTTTGTGAAAAATCTTTTCTATATCCTGCTCCATGCTGCTTTTCAAGGAGAAGGGCATTTTAGGCTTTAACTGCTTTTGTCATGTTAAAGACCTAAAAAGACTTACAGCTGCTGGCTCTGCAGCAAGTTGTTCATGCTGCAAACATGCACTTTCGGGTGAGACTGGCAGTCTATATTTGAATAGATTATCCATTTATGTGTATCAACTACATTCTCATACTGAAATCTTTATACTGGCATATACACACCTTGAAGTAATAAACCTCATCCACCCTTTTCCTCTTCCTCCCCTCAAATCAGTTAAAGTATTCACCGGTGTGACAGCTCACCCTTGCATGAATTTCATTGTTTTCAACTTTGCCTACCCATGTGGTTTCAAGCAATTTTACTAAACGGTGTACTTCCTGATCTTTCACAGTGCAGAATGCTTTACAAAGATGCCTACGGATGACTGCTCTTCAATGTGAGCTCTGGAATCTGGACCATTTACTGACGTTAAAAATTCCTGCATTTTGGGTAAGGCAGCATGAGCCCCCTTAGTTTCAGCATTTCAGAAAGTATCAGGCCAGCACCTGAGAGCATATCTCATTTATCCTCTAAGCAAGACTGGAACAAACTTTGGGGTGGGATTTTTGGTTGATTTTTAAAGGAATAGTTTTGCTTTTTGTTTTTTTGGGTTCCATGAATTAGAACTTCATCCACTATTGCTCAATTAACCACCCGTTCTGCATAGGAAAAGAAACACTATGACCCAAACTCTAGGGAAAGAAGCCACAGAGCGGTGATTTTCCTTAGGTCTTGGTAAGGACTGTATTTTTCACAGAGGACAATGCAGTCCCTTCAGATTCCAATTCACAGTTCAATTTTTCTAAACTATACTTCTTGTCCAACAATACATTACATTCTTCTTCATGACTTATCCTAAAATTGCTGGTAATTTTTATGTTGAACAAGCCAAATGAGTAAATCAACAAAGCACCCATTGTACAGGGTTTTTCATGCCATTATGAGCTCAACTATTTCAACTTGTAAGTGGAGGCTACTTGATGGCTTGAGAGGGAGTGTCATTATAAGTAATACAACCTACGAACTGAAGTACTAGACTAAAGCAAGAATAGGTCAGAGTCTGGTACTGAATGCTGTATATTTTTGTAATGCCCATGATAGGAATGTATAACGCATAGCTAGAAACCATTCCTGATAACAAACTACTCCCCCCCCCAAAGGGGAGGGAAAGAGAGGTAGGTGGCCACCTTTGTGCACTCACAACTCAAGAGCCACTCTCAAAACAAAAAGCAGCAATAACATTCCAGAACACTTCCATTTTTTTCCCAGCATATCAAAAATTATGGACTATGACATTAGGATCCATCTCCTTCAAACTCCACAAACATGATACTTAAGTTCCATTTCTCAACGTTAAGAAACATTGTGCTTTCTTAGCTATAATAAATGCCAACTTTCCGTTAGCAATTTGATGGGTAAGATACCAATTACACTGACAGCTGTTCCCACTGAAGTCCAGTACAGTTGGGGTTTTGTCATGTGTCACCTGCCAAGCGTTTTGCTGGCAGGTAAAGCGACGTCCTGGTGAGGGACACAATGAAAAACAGGAAGCTGATCCAACAATATTCCCCTAATTCATTCATTTCCCACTTAAAGCAGTAGCACTTATTTATACCCTGCAAACACTGTTTGTATTTCTAGTCAAGTACTATTTATCTGATGACCTCTAATGATCAGTTTGCAAAAGGAGAAAAGATGCCAGACTTCTAAGAGAAATAACAGCACAACAATCTTAAAGTGAGGCTGGGATAGTTTCTTCATCATTATGAAGACACTAAGTGTCTAGAACCTTCTTCTCCTGGTACTGTGTGAACAGCTAAAAATAAATTCAAACTGATGACAGTGAAACAGCATTAAGTTTCCAATTTAGCACAGAACAGCACTCATATTGCTTTTAAAAAGTCAATGAGATTTAAGCACATGCTTGACTTACAACTTATGCTTAACTCATTTGCCAAGCCCAGTTAATCTGAAGAATTGCATTCTATCAGTGATTGATGCATCTGACCTCCCTAAAGCTGGTATCAATTTATGACAGAATATTTAACTCTTAAATAGGATTTTATTTAGATACACGAACGAGAGTTCAAGTCAATATCATCCCTCTATATGCCTCCCACTTAAAGCACGCACTTAGGATCAGCAGCATGGAAAATTGCACTGATGGAACAGACTCCCTCCAGCTTGCCTGTGCTGTAATACCCGGAGTTCTTATTGCTTCCCAACTTGACCCCATTGATCTACGTCATAAGAAACAAAGTGAAACACAATACAATATATATATGCAAATACAACATCTAACACACAATATATTCAAAAAGACAAGTACCTGTTACAAAAGCATGGCAAATCTATTCTGATTCTTAAAAACCTCAGCAAGTTTGTCATACACATAGAAGTAGCTTTGCTAAATCAACAAGTACTCACATATTTCACACTGGGAACTGAGAACAGAAAAAAATTATACTGATAACAATCTTTTTATTAATAATGCACAAAGCCTTTCCTCAAAAACTTAGATCGCCTGTCAGAGACAAAGGCATTTACAGTCTTCTTTTTTAAAAGCAGAACAAAGCGTAGAGGTTTTTATCTTCCCTTCTAAATGCCAACTGATCCTAAAAAAAGTCTTGCAAACGCTACTGTTGCCTTACCTTTAAGTAAATGCTGTTAAACAAAAATATATTGCCCCAGATACATGACTCACTGAACTAAGTCGTAAGAGATGACATTGACAACCAATCCCCAACATACTGTTTACATCCGTCTATTCATTTATGTAGTCTCCGATAATGTGGTATCTGACTACCTTCCAAACGAATGACTGCAGTGAAATTTCCCTCTTACCACTTTGTCAGCAGGAGGCAAGCCTGATTATTATTATTATTATTAATTTTAAAGAAGAAAAAAGAAGTAAAATTAACCATAAAGCCCTCTATTCAGATAGTGGCAAGTTCTTAAAAAAATAGTCATGCAAGTATAGCAAAAAGAAATTAACTGAATGCTATGAAAAAAAAGAAGGTAATAAACCCACTGAGATTCCGATCAGATTTCTTTTGTCCCTAACATCGCAGAAAGTTTTCCAAGACAGTGAAGAAAACAAGGTGTTTAACTTCTTAAAGTCTACATACTTGATTTCTATTTAACTTTATTTTCCTTTAAAGCTTCGGTAACATTTGCTTCTTTCAGTATTTTCCCAATGCTGGAAAGCTCCATAAATATATATGTATAAATAAATATATTTTTTAATTATTTCAGAAAGAAAAAATTTCACCAAACAGTGGCCTCATGTATGAGACAAAGAGATTAGGTTTCAGTTTCTGGCTCTTGCCAAAGAGAAAGCGAATGTGGGTTTGAGCAAGTACCTTGTTTCTGAGCTTCGGTTTCTGGTCTGTAAAATGGCACTTCTTTTCCTTCATTCTCTGTGCTTTTTATGTTGCAATCTCTTCACAGCAAAGCTCTCCTGTCAGTACAATGACTTGTATTGCTTAACACAGCATACTGTAATTTAATTATGTTTGGAAACTACAGCATACCGAATAAGAAAGCTATTATAGCAGTAAGAAAGGAAATGAGCACCATAGAAAGAACAGAACAAATAATAGGTAGAAGTGCAAAAAGCATGCATTTTGAAAAATAAGGATTTGAGTGGGGATTTTTATTGTGGGGTTGGTTTGTTTGGTTTTTTGGGTTTTTTGGGTTTTTTTGGGGTTTTTGTTTGTTTGTTTGTTTGTTTGGGGTTTTTTGGGGGTTTTTTTTTGGGTTTTTTTTTTTTTTTTTTTTTTTTTTTAAGTTGGGAATCTGCAGCCAGCTTTCTAATTAACACTTCCATTGGTGCTGCTTGTGAACTATGAACATAGATATAATGGTTGGATCACATAGCTGCCAACATTCTCATATTACTTCCTCCAGCAGTTTCTGCAAGTATCTAATATCCTCAGACATAAATAATGAGAATTCAATCATAGAAGTATTTTGAGTCTCTTCACCAAACCAGTAAGGTAAGTAACAAAAAGAACTTGCATATATATGCAAACAATATAAGATACGCACACGTTTAGCCCAGGAGCTGCAGCAGTGAGTTGCACTTCACTGTACACACTATGTAAATTATGAACTGAAAGAGAAATTGAAGGCAGGTGAATTGAAATGAATTTCACACAAACCCCAGCACAACATTACGGCCTTTTTGGAAAAGTCACAAGATTAAGGATTTCGTGCAGAAAAGAAAAAAAAAAGTGTAGCTTTTGTACATGCTTGACCAACTAGATGAAAATATGTACCACTCCAAACTAAAGTATTACTTTTAGCCAATTTCAATATTAGGAGGAAAGAAATAGCATCTCGTAGAATTTGCCAGCCTACAATTACCTTCACATATTTAAGAACATACATACATGCACACATACTCATTAAACCTGACACCTTGTATCTAGTAAATGATCCCAGGCTGGTTTTGGACTGCCCCAAGCCTTATCAGTTACGTTCAGAACGTCTTTCCTCATCTTTTACGGAAAGCATGGAGAAGAATGTGGAATTATTCAAGAACTAT
This sequence comes from Fregata magnificens, assembly GCA_013389945.1. Classification (NCBI taxonomy): domain Eukaryota; kingdom Metazoa; phylum Chordata; class Aves; order Suliformes; family Fregatidae; genus Fregata; species Fregata magnificens. Next base: position 8,010 of record WAAD01009605.1, read on the forward strand.
GTTCAAATGCTCTATGAACAATATCCTTTTCATATCTGCAAGATGATAAAAATCACTTGTTTCTTCATTGCTCTTTGAGTCATCTTCTCCCTAAGAAAAGCAGTATTATTAACCTAGTATGTTTATCACCAGCTCTGTGATTGAAAGCCCTTTTGTTCCAAGACTTGAAGATTTATTTGTCAAGTCTGACAGCTCTGATGTAGCCTTACAGTGAACATCACTGTCTGAAAAGGAATTAACAAAATCATGAGCTGTAGGAAATAGCCAAAATCATGGCAAAGTGTGATATTTGAAATGAGGAGACAAACTAGATATCTAGATAAAAATCTTCATTTCCATAAAAAAAGACTCGCTAAAAAGATATGAAAGCATTGTGGAACACTGAAATACTAGATCTCAGATGTATTTAACATACACTTTATAGATTTTATAGAAGATACATGTATCTAAATTCCATCTCGACATCTTTCATTCTAGATATTGAAAAATCAACAGGAACAAATAAGACATAGACATTTAGTGTAAAAGATAAGATACAGTCTTTGCTCTTGCCTGTGTAGTAAAATTAGTGGTGTTCCCCTAGGCTGAATTTAAACTCATGAGTTTGGAAAATAAGCCCTCGATATGATTAACCTTACCACATTTTCGCAGTGCTGTATTACAACATATTTTAAGTAATTTTCTTTATCAGAAAACTCCGTAGTATACTGTGAGAAACCTAACCTATGGGCACAGCCAAGACCATAACCATTCAACTAAATCAGGGTCTAATCAAAAGCAAATAAACCAACTTCAGTAGATTCACGACACACAAAACTCAGTGCATATATCCAAAGGAGTGCTACATACGGGGTACTCTTAACAAATAATCTTTAGGTAAGATTTGGTGATATATGATGATGCGTATATCGCAGAAATTATGGGCCAGATCCCTCTCTGGTGTGAAGTTGCATAGCTTCATTTAAGCCAAGAACCGAATACACTGATCTTTTTATTATCCACAGAGAGGCTTATAGATTTATATACGTCTATAATTGGCTTTAACACTAGACTTGACATTAAATCTGAAATCTGTCAGAATCTCCATTATAAGACACACACAAGCTTGATCGTAATACAGTAGTGAGAGAAGCTGCCAGGACTCTACGTATCTAGCTGGACTTGGATACTCTCCAATTACACCAAAAGCTGTTTTGTCAGTGCAAGAAGAATAAATCAGAGAAGATGTATTTCACCTTTTGGAAAGCCAAGCAATCAGCTCATCCATCATCTTCCATCAGTGAGAACTTTAGTAAATAGAAGCAGAATAGGAGTCGATAAAATATGCTTAAATACCACCCAGGCCTTTACTTGCTGTGCTTTTAATTTGGTAAATAAATGCTTTCCGTTGGGCACGCACCCTAGAGTCTTCGCCGTGACGTAGATTAAGTGCTCTGTTAGCACTGCATTGCTGAACAGATCTCAGAGGTATAGCTAACTATAATGGCCTTGAAACATTCAGCCTAAATCTCCCTGCTGCTTAATTTTAAACATTAAAAGGTGCATGTGGGGGTAAGAAAACTCTAGAGTTAAAAATACAACGCTTTTTATGGTTTTATTTAATCTGTTAACTATACAAATAAGAAATGTGTGTCTTACAGGCAAGAAGCAAAAGTATAATAATATCCAAGAAATCTGGTAGAATATATTGTTAATTAAATTGAGTTTAGCCCCAAAAGGCACATTCTGTCTCTTTTTTGAGGCTTAATTAAGAATAATATTGAGGGAAAAAAAATCACCATGAAATCACCATGTATGAATTAAGCAGTATGGGCAAGAAAAGGGGCTTTCTGCTACAAGAGTTCTTACATGACTGTGAGGATTTTTTTCATTTTGGTCACCTTTTTACTGATCTGTTTTTAAAGTAATACATACTTGATGGTGAATATTTAATAAGTTTTTATTATGTTGACATAAAATCTAGTACTCTGTCTATAAAACAAAGTAAAAAGAGGAAAAAGGATGCACAAAGACTTGATTTTCAGAAGTGCTCAACATCTATGGCCATAGCTTAATTTCAGAAGAACTCAGTACCAGCTTTGAAGAAAACAAAACAAAACAAAAACAAAACAAAAAAACCCCAAAAAACACCACCACCAAAACCCAACCACATTGTGTCAGGTATATGCAATATTTGGAACAAATCAGCCAAGAACCTGGTAACAAACAACCAGAATTCCAAATATTTAGGCCAGTAAGTGAATCTTAGTTGCCGTGATCATGAAACCCATTCAGACTTTGGTCGACTGAATTGTAAAAATGTTTGCATGTGTTGCTGGTTTGAGTTTTTTCAGGTGACATTTTCCAGCTAAGGAAATGCAGATGACACCAAGCTGCACGGGAATGTCGATCTGCTCGAGGGAAGGAAGGCCCTGCAGAGGGATCTGGATAGGCTGGATCGATGGGCTGAGGCCAACTGTATGAGGTTTAACAAGGCCAAGTGCCGGGTCCTGCACTTGGGTCACAACAACCCCATGCAACGCTACAGGCTTGGGGAAGAGTGGCTGGAGAGCTGCCCGGCGGAAAAGGACCTGGGGGTGCTGGTCGACAGCCGGCTGAACATGAGCCGGCAGTGTGCCCAGGTGGCCAAGAAGGCCAATGGCATCCTGGCTTGTATCAGGAATAGTGTGGCCAGCAGGAGTAGGGAAGTGATCGTGCCCCTGTACTCGGCACTGGTGAGGCCGCACCTCGAGTACTGTGTTCAGTTTTGGGCCCCTCAGTACAAGAAGGACACTGAGGTGCTGGAGCGTGTCCAGAGAAGGGCAACGAAGCTGGTGAGGGGTCTGGAGAACAAGTCTTATGAGGAGTGGCTGAGAGAACTGGGGCTGTTTAGTCTGGAGAAGAGGAGGCTGAGGGGAGACCTTCTCGCTCTATACAACCACCTGAAGGGAGGTTGTAGTGAAGGGGGTGTTGGACTCTTCTCCCAAGTAACAAGCGATAGGATGAGAGGAAATGGCCTCAAGTTGCGTCAGGGAGGGTTTAGACTGGATATCAGGAAAAATTTCTTTACCGAAAGAGTTGTTAAGCATTGGAACAGGTTGCCCAGAGAGGTGGTGGAGTCGTCATCCCTGGAGGCATTCAAAAAAGGTGTAGACGTGGCACTCCAGGGCCTGGTTTAGGAGTCATGGTGGTGTTGGGTTGACGGTTGGACTTGATGATCTTAGAGGTCTTTTCCAACCTTAATGACTCTATGATTTTTACAAGACAAAGGACTGATGTTATTAGCCATCTCTGAGGGACTAGTGGCTGCACTCCCTCCATTTCCAGGACAATAAACGATAGTGGTGAGCTCCCTTTAGATCACACTAGAAGCCATCAGTGACATTAGAGTAAGAAGCAGCAGAGAAGCCCAGAAATTAAAACAGAAAATGGTAAAGCAAAAATTCACTTTAACCTCTATCTACCAAAACAAAACAGCACTACAGCCTCTCAAGTGAAATGACTTCTTTGAATAAAGAAAGGATGGTAAAGAAGGAAGAATTATTTCTATTTAAACTCAAATTCATTAAGTGTAAGCAAAGGGGAGATGCTGACAAGTGAAAACATCTCTTAATAGATGCATGTGATTGTTTCTAATGTAATGTTACACTTCAGAAGAAATACAGGCCATCACATAAAGAAGTCAACATATGGTGACAATCCATACGTAGCCAATGAGGGATTTTCACAGTGAATTTACAGATTTTGATGGACATCCAGTGGGCTTTTAAAACTAATTTATTCTGAGATGGGGCTTAGCAAACCTGCCAGATATATGCTATTTGTAGAATCTTGTTTCCTGCTGTTTAAATGACCTTTACTATTTTTGACTAATGTTTACCTCTAATGCATGTCTGGCATAATACTGAATTATTAATCACAATGCTTGAAGTCTGTGCAAAGGCTATATGAATGCCAGTATGCACCACAATGCATGCTCAAGAAGGGAGGCTAAGAGGTTAGATCCCTTGAAGGCCACAGGTACAGGGCTCACTATCGCAAGAAGAGTAAAACAATTTGTATCAAGGAGGACAGAATGCACTGTTTTACTTCGTCTCTGGACATGAAGGAAGTCCATTATCTATGTCACTTCTTCGATTAAGAATTTTATGGAGGTAAGGAGTAACCTTTTGGATTTGGTTGCAAATACTGGGCATAAAAGTAGATTAAGCCCCTATTTTCTCCCAGTATTAAACAGCATAACTACAAACTATTCCTAAGGTAGAAACAGTTTTACTTACAAAATTGCATTCCAGTTGCCACAGGGTGGAAGTAGTAATCCATTGTGGGGTTTAGTATTGGCCAACAGGACTATACACCCTAGAAGAACATATAAGCATTTATATATCAGCAAAGGGCACTTAGCACAGCCCAAGACAGAATGCCAAAGAAATAGACCAAAGGAGGAAACAGCAACACTATCAAGACAGGGATTTATCTAAGGGATTTCTACAGTTGATTAGCATCACCCACCACAGTATAAGTGTTCTTGCCGTCCTCCTTCCTATCGCACTGCAGCTGCTTCTGGCCCTGCCAAGCAATGAGATGAAAGATTTCTTTCTGGAATTGCATAACCAAAATGCAGAAGTGTCTTTGAAAACACACAACTGCTTGGTTTCTTTATATTGCTGGCAGATTTCATGCATAAATTAGCTGATGTTATGGATGCTTCAAGAATAACTTCTTTTTATTCCCCACATGCTTTCCTATTACGCTTACTAACGGACTACACAAAACACATGCATTGTCAAGCACCATAGGGAAAAGTAATAAAAGTATCAGTAGGGAAGTAGCAAAATGAGGAAAAAAATGTTCAGCAATCTTTAATGAGGTCCTTCTGGCCTCTAGCCGAAGCTTGTAAGAGCAGGGCAGGAAAATTCCATTTAACTAAAAAAAAAAATTAAATATCCTCAAATATAAACATGATCAAACCTCAGTTTTTTAAGGTAACAACATACAGTTTCTTTTGCAAGCGATTTTGATGTCAAAGAGTAACCTAAGTAACAAATCCCACCCTTCTCATTTTTATTACATTTCAATTTGACATTCTAAATTTTAAGTTAGCCTTATGTTTGGAATAGACACACTCATACTCTTGTTTGCTCTTTCTTCCTGGTTCAAGAATAGATGTTTTCAGCTGCGTACAACAACTTTCTAACTGGCAGCAGTAACTTCTACAGAGTGAGAAACGTGTATTTCAAAGACAAAGAGAGTAAAAGGGAGGACCATAATCCCACTCTCCTGGTTGAGTAAACTTCTTTATCTCGATAACCTTGCCCACAAAACTACTGAGCAGGCACTTACTCTGTTTTTTCAAAGGACAAGTCAAGAGAATAGCTGAGGCTATAAAACCTGATGTAGAAGATTAGGTGAAAAAAAAAAATTTAAGATGCACCCCTGTCTCGAGTCACTGGGGGCCAGCGACTATAAAGTACACATTAGTTTATTGGGGAATTTGTCTGAAAATGCTAATTTGTTGAAGCTGCAACTGTTGGGTCAGGAATTTGCTCTTCTTTCCCCTTGCCTGTTGGACCTTTCCACTTGAACCTGTTCCATATTATCTGGTTAATAAAATATGAATTGAACAAGAGAAAGAGGAGGCTATTCCAGGTAAGGCAAGTAGGAGATAAATTCAACTTCTCCACACTGCAAGACAACATCCCAACCCCTGAACTCAGCAGAGCCCTCTAGACACTGCTGTGATCCTGTCAAATGCTGGGCAGTTCAGGCCAAGCAGAAGAGAGTAGATACACTTATCAAGTATTTCCTGCACTTAAACCAGGATTCCTTGCCTCCTATTTGTGGTGGGTTGACCCTTGCTGGACATCAGGTGCCCACCAAAGCCGCTCTATCACTCCCCCTCCTCAACTGGACAGGGGAGAGAAAATATAACAAAAGGCTCATGGGTCAAGATAAGGACAGGGAGAGATCACTCAGCAGTTACTGTGACGGGCAAAACAGACTCAACTCAGGGAAATGGGCTGCAGGGGTACAGCCTGCCTCACCATGGTCTTCACTATGGGCTGCAGGGGAATCTCTGCTCTGGCACCTCCTCCCCCTCCTCCTTCCCTGACCTCGGTGTCTGCAGGGCTGTTCCTCACATATTCTCACTCCTCTCTCCAGCTGCAACTGCATGGTTTTTTTGTTCCCCCTTCTTAAATATGTTATCCCAGAGGCGCTACCACCACCGCTGATGGGCTCGGCCTTGGCCAGCGGCAGGTCCATCTTGGAGCCGGCTGGCATTGGCTCTGTCAGGCACGGGGGGGGCCTCTAGGAGCTTCTCACAGAGGCCACCCCTGCAGCCCCCCGCTACCAAAACCTTGCCACGCAAACCCGATACACTATTCTACAGCAAGACAAATACCCCTCACAAAACACATAGACTTGATTCAGCAATAGAGGCTCAGCATCTGCACATGCAGTTGGATGACAGATTTTTCTCCCCACACACACCAGAAGTTCTTTCCCTCCCTCAACACCTCCTCTCCCGATGCTCCCTTGAACCATCCCTCCTCTCCTGCTGTTCCACAGAACCTTCCTCTTTGCCTTCTATTTGTTCTTCCATCACCTAAAACTCTTGTTATTCCCCCTCTTCCTTGTCCCCTGGAAAGCAGTCACAGTACTTTTTATCTCTTTTTAAAAGCAATATAATTTTTTCTCTCTTCCTCTGTAGTGATATGAATAGGAAAAGCTAAAGAGGGATGCTCATAGGAGAATTCAGATGGTCTGGCCCAGTTTGTTTTCTAAAAGTCACATTTTATGGGAACTACATTATCATGGTGAAATACCACCTCCTGGTGATGACACAGCTTGTAATAAACCCCCTCCTATTGCCAGGATAACAGTTGGGAGCTATTAAGGAACAGGGGACATAGAAAGGATGGGAGTGCAAGAGAGAAAAAGCACTCAAGAATTGCTGCCTTTTAATATTCATTAGTACAAAATTGAGGCACAGAAAGGCATTTTTCAAATTCATAAATACTTCTGAAAACCTATGATGCATCTGGAATGAAATAATCCACGTTCTGTGAAACTGCTGCCAGTAAGAGGTACTGTCTGTGATAGCGACTTTGGCCCTTCGGGCAGTGAGATCAGTAAGCAGACTCTGCATGTACAGGGTAGGGGCACACCAAAATTCTGAGATTGCTTTTGAAGGGAGTGATACAGCCACTAAGCATGAGCAACAGAACAGAAATAAGAGAAGGGAAAATAAATGCAATGTAATAAAGCGAAGGAGCTAACAGCAGGATAGCTTGCTAGAGCCTCCTTCTCACATGCCCCTCTTTGGAGCGCCAGGTACCACAAAACCTACTGAGTCCCTGTTCAAAGCTACTTTTTTAAGGATGCATTGAAACAGCTATCAGAAATCCCCTGGCCTTACTTTTCCCAGTATCAAGAGCCCCCAAGTGCAGCAAGTCAGAACTTTATTATACCAGGATTAGGAGAAAAGGCCAACACAATGCTTGGCTTCAGTATCTACATCTGAATCTATCCCCTAGAGTAGTATTTTTCCTAGAGTCCACATGCTTGATTAAAATTTTGAAACCTGACATTTAATGCTAGATGAAAAACTGAATTCCCTCCCCTAAATAAAAGAGTTTCTTAAAAGGAAACAACTAATTTTAAATTATATTTTATTCTCTTGCACATAAAACTGTTACAGGTTTTCAAGTGGCTTCTGATAGCTGCTGCTTATATGACAAGAGATTTTCTCACCATTTTATACTGGTTTCCTTTCCAAAAAAAGCATAATTATTCTGCTCGCAGCACACAAAAATTCGTTCTAATTGGTTTTGCCATCTTTTTTCCTTATTACTCTCCTTGTCTAAATATCAATGTTGTAAATATTTTTTCTACACCTCTTACTACCTCTTCTTTGATTTCATGGGCCATTTCACGGCCTCGTCATCTGGTTCAGAAGCAATGTCTTCCCACGTACGCCAAAGGACTTGTTCATAAAGAAACCCCATTTTCCCACCTGTGGAATGGCAACGCCTGTCAGCAGGACAGAATGGACAGGAGGAATTGGGACTAGGTCCCTTCTGCTGCAATCTATCATCATGGACCTGCTGAAGCCCTAGCTTCAGCCATTGAGTTAGGAGGTATCTTTTTTAGAGCTGGCACACTTTCACTTCTGCCGATTCCGCTGTGGGATGATAATGTTTAGCAGAAGCACAGAACAGACAGTTTAAGTCTTCTAGCAGGATTCAGAGTTCACCTATCAATGCTTTCAATGCTCTGTTGGCAAATGCCAAACATGACCTGTCTGAAATTATATTCTATTTAGCTCAGGCACATTACAGATTTATTTTTACCTCAGCATGCTTTTCCTTATTTTATGTTGTCCTATTATTTATGACTGGGTAAAAGTGTTACGGCTTTATTTTAAAGACATTGCACCATTAACTGGAGAAAAACCAAGGTCACCAGCTAAGCTCAAGAATCAGAAGGCCAAATTCCATTCTTGAAAGCTCTCAGTCAGCTGCATGCACAAATCACCTCCTGTTCAGTACCAGCTTTATGTTGACCTTACACCTGAAAACCACTGAAACACAACAAACCGACTCCATGTATTATCAAAAACACTCCCTAATGTATTACAGTTACTGTGAACTTATTTAAATTGCACTTTATTTATAGTTGAAGAAAAATTAGCATCTTCCTATATGTTTAAAAAGAACTCTGTACTTTGTACCTTGAAGTCTCTCTATCACTCAGCATTTTATCCAGCCTCAAAAATCACCAAAGCCTTTGCAATTTCTTAGAAACGGAAAGCATTGATCTCCTACTATTGAAAGTTCATTCAGACAAAAAATTTGCTCAGTTCCCAGCATTTATCATCAGCCTGGTATTCATGGGAATAAAGTATCTGCAGACAGCAAATTCTCAGATATTTCATGTTTTGTGTTTGAACAAAACATACTCTGGACACTTACTTTTCCCAATCCAGGACACAGCAATCAATTAGATCATTTATTCCAAAATTAAGTACAACACCACCTCCCCGCTTGTATATGCGCTGTGAAAATGGGTCCTATGAATTGTAAAGAGTACAGAACAATTGAAAATTAGCTCGTAGTACTTCACATATTTGAAGGTTTCGAAAATACTGAATTAGAGGTGTTGTGCGGGTGTGTGCGTCCCATTTAGTATACTCAACTTCCAATGGAGAAAACAAGCAATAAAGTTTAGCCTAGCACTGAAAGTTGCCAAAATGATAATTACGTGAAACAAAAATCCTACTTACTCTCAGAGGAACATATGACTCAGCCACATTTATCTGTATTGCGAAAAACATTGAATGGTGGTGTTCTATTTCCAGAAAACGCTCATATTGGTAGGTATTGCACCTTGAGTGCAGACAGCGCTTTTCGGTCAGTACAGTAGCTCCCAGTTGCTCCACCTTAGCCTATGGAGACTTTCTGTAGCAGTACACTATGTTTACAGCCTTTTCATCCTATTTAGCTATCGAGTCTGCCTCCAGACAAAGCAGTGCTCACATCTGTATTTTTTGTAATGAGGCCATCTGACTGCTAGGTTCCAGACAGACCTATAAAGGCTACTGAATAACAATTAACAGGATAATGACTACGAGTTACCAGCTTACATCACCAAAGAAAATAACCGTATTTTGGAAAAGCCAAATGACTCCCTGAATGGTTTTGACTAATGACACTGTAATTTACTGTAACCTCCAAGTTTACCATTTTATTCCATTTGTGTGTTTCCAAATTACGCCAGAATTGTGTTGTTTGCACTTTTAATCTTGTAAAAACTCTCCGGCAGCCATACACATTCCATGGGGGAGGATTCCTAATTTATGTAAAGTATTACAGAAAATGATCTATATGACAGTTTGGTATAAAATGCTAAATGCAAGTCATTACTCACTGAAGATAATTTGAGAGTATTGTGTCAGGGGAGACGTTAGATTACAGAGGATAAAAAGTAGGAATAGGTATTCACATATTTATTCATATTTGCATAATCAACTGAAGGAGATAGTGGATATTCTCTTGGGCCCAACTAGCATACAATGAACTGAACCAGTTTGGAAACTTTCTATTATTTTTCACACTATCAACACTTTTTTTTTTTTTTTTTTTTTTTTTTTTTTTTAAAA